>JAODAL010006798.1:0-130341 GCA_025379985.1 Phyllomedusa bahiana
CCACCCCCCAAGGCGGGGGCCCTGTAGCAACTTACCCCGTCCCCCGGGGGTTATTTACGCCCCGCCAGATGAAAAACACGGAAAACAGTTAAAAAAAACTTGAAATGAAAAATTATTCCATTTTCAACAGTTACATACTTTATTCAAGTTTCACTTCAAATATGTTCACCTTTAACCCCTTAATGACCATAAATATGACTTTTTATGGGAGTCACTAAGGGTCCTAATTTTGACACATATTACTGCAGAGGAGATTGGAAAAATGTCTGATGCTACAGCGCTAAAGTTCTGGATTGCGTTATATAAGAGATAAACCGAAGGGATGTTTAAGTCCCCTAGTGGGACTAAAAATATAGTGAATTTTTTTTTACAAATACATAAATTAAAAAAATCTATTTTCCCTTCTTACTTTCCCTATGTATCATAAAAAAATACAACCTCCTCCGTATTTAGCATATCCGCATCCATACCACCCCAAACTATACAATAATTCCATTTTATCTATTTATCCCACACCATGAATGGCATAAAATAATGATTAAGAAAGGGCCAAAGTGTGGGTTTTTTTTCATCTGCGTCCCTAAAAATGGAATAGAAAGCAATCAAGTTATATAAATCCCAAGGTGGTACCCATGAAAAATGCAAGAGTTTTACACAAAAAATAAACATGTAAATTAGAAAATTGTGTTATTTTCTACTATATAGAAAAAACAAAAAGAGGACATCCCCTTTAAAGCCAAGATCTCCTAGATATTCTAGATGGCTCAGTTTGTGTGAAATGTTTTGCTCATTTATTTATTTATTTTTTCACTTTAAAGGCACTGTATTCTGATGTAGTACTCTACTGTAACACATAAGGAGCACTGGTAAGCTGAGGTGAAAAAGCTAGAACTCTGCCCCTTTTTATTGGATGTAGTTTTCCTCAGACATATTCTGACTCACTGAGCCTTGCAGTATTACTGGGAGTAAAGCCAAATCGGGAAATGTACTTGCAGTCAGCTGTTTCGGATTTGTTTACTTCCTCATCAGTGCAAATTAGAGTACTGATTGGTTGGGAGGCTCTTAGACATAGCTTAAAAGGTGAATATCTTTTGTTAGGGAGAGGTTTCCCCATATAGGTGTATGGAGACTTATAAGACATAGCTGCTCCACTGAAATTTTAAATACATTTTAAATAAGTTTAAAGGGGAAAACAAAGGAAGGACTCTGTGACACCATTGGATGTAGAATTCCCCAAGTCACATTCGACTCACTGAGCCTTGCAATATAACTGGGATTTTAGTGGAACAACCATGGCCTAGGAAAATTCTAAAATAAAAAAAATTCACATTAAAAACAAGTTTATATCAGAAGTGGGGTGTACAAGAAACGGGTTCAGGTTTATTTATTAAAACTACACTAGGTGGGGAATAGCATGAATGTCAGTGTGGAATAGCATGTTCTAAAATTCTAAATTTGTAGGGGAAAATATAAGTTTTGTAATGAAAGTTTAAAGTTTAAAACTAAATTTTTTGGGGGGGCCTCGGTAGCTTCATTTAAGCCATAGAGAAATAAAGCTTGTAACAGAAATATCAAATACATTTCCTTTTTATTAAGTGTCTCAGCTCTATTAGGGACAGAAGTGGGAATATGATCAATAATTATTGTTTTAATTTACCTTTCATCTGCCTCATGATGATCTGCAAAGTGTCTGGAAACACTATGTAGTAAACATTTTTTCTTTATATTATAGCGGTGAGTGTTCATCCTCTTCTGGAATTTTTGGGTGGTACAGCCCACATATTGTAGGTCACATGGACAATCCAGAAAGTATATAGCAAAATCATCTCCTCAATTTAGGGGATATTTTATTGCATATTTTTCTTTAGTTTTACTGGAATAAAAAGTATTAGTCATTTTGATAGATTGAAATGTTTTACAGGATTTTTGTTACATCTATTGTTTGCTATCATAGTGTCTTATTTTCTATTCTAATTTTTTTTCCCGATATTAGAAATTTTTACTTATTTGATTTGGTGCGATGATTTATTTTATTGTCGCTGCCCTACTGAATGTAATTCCGGGATGCATAGAAATTGCATCTTTTAGGAGGGGATCATTATGTAAAATATAGCAGTGTTTATTCAAGATGTTTCTATCTAATCATTCTATGTGTATGACTATATCTGGTAACGAAATTGTGTTTATAATCTATGGTGTTCTCTTTTTGCGTTACTATTATTTTTATGTTTTCCTCTTTCTGTTGCTGTACCCTTTCTGTATTACTGCCACACGCCTTGTTGTTTCCATTTGTGTTCTTCCAAACAGACATTCTCTTTGTGTTAGTTCACTTGCTTTTGACAATGTTTGGTTGATAGTTTTTTTAGGATAGATTTTTAGTTCAAGTTTTGTTGTTATAATTTGTGCTTGTTCTTGGAAAGTGTCATCTTCTGAACAATTTTTCCGCATCCTCCGGAACTGGCAAAATGGCATATTGTTCTTCCATTTTCGGTAGTGTGAACTCCAACAATCTAAGTCACCTGGAGTCAACTGTTTTAAAAAAAGGTTTCATTAAATATATTTTTTTTTCTTTTTCTTTTTTGATGACTATGTCTAAAAAGTCTGTTTCTTCCATATTAATTCTCAGGGTGAAGTTAATTCCTCAGGAGTTATTGTGAAGATCCTGGGCAAATATTTCTGCCTCTTTCTGGATACCTCTCCAAATCGTCGATGTACCTTCTATATACAATGATATTGGCATTATATTTAGATTTATAGATGGGAAAGTTCTCGAACTCCCCCATAAATAGATTTGCATAGGAGGGGGCGGCTCTGGTTCCCATCGCTGTCCCCCTCCTCTGCCTATATGTTGTTTAACCATCCTTAAAAAAAAATATTTTCAAGCATAAAGGCAAGACATTTAATTACAAAAGTTTTTGTCAGTTAGGTTAGGATCTGTTTTCAAATACTCAGTTATGTAGGTTATCCCTATGGCGTGTTGGATATTGCTATAGAGATAATTTACATCTAAGGTCATAAAAAGATAGTTGTCATCCTAGTGGGTATCTAAGAATTTTATTAGTTTGTCAGAGTTCTTCAGAAAACTTGGCAGGAGTCTAACATACTCTTATTATTATTATTATTATTATTATTATTATTATCATTTATTTTGGAGCGCCCTTGATTCCAGGGAGCTGTACATTTCAGGTGGGTACAAAAAATTAACATTGGTCAAACAATTACAAAGTGACAAAAAGTGACTAACAACTGGTACAGAGGGGAGAGTTCCCTGCCCGCAGGACTTACATATTAAAGGGAAGGGGGTGAAGAGACAGAAGGTGGGGGGCCAGACATGTTTGTGGGGCGGAGCAGTGCAAACGGTTAAATGTTGGTTATGGGCCCAATCCTGAAGAGGTAGGTTTTCAGGTTACGTTGAAGCCGGTGGAGAGGGGGGAGAGTCTGAGGTGTTGGGCAGTGGAGTTCCAAAGTGTGGGGGAAGCACGAGAGAAGTCTTGGAGACGGTTATGTGAGGAGGTATTAAGAGGAGAGTAGAGGAGAAGGTCCTGTGAGGAGCGGAGGTTGGGGTTAGGGGAGGTATTTAGAGTTTAAGGCAGAGATTATGAAGGGGAGAGGTTATGGAGAGCTTGTAGGTAAAAGTTGCTAGCTTGAACTGGATTCGCTGGGCGATGGGTAGCCAGTGAAGGGAGTGGCCAGAGGGAAGGGGCAGGGGGAAGTAGCGAGGAGAGAGGTGAATCAGACGGGCAGCGAGTTAAGGGTGGTTTGGGGGGAGCAAGGGTGCAAGCTGGGAGGCCCAAAGAAGATTGTTGCAGTAGTCGGGGGGCGGGAGTGACGAGGCATGGACAGCATTTTTGTGCTTTCAGAGTTAAGAAATGAGCGGATTCGGAAAATTTTTTTTTAGGTGGAGGTGACAGGCAGAGGTGAGGGTTTGGAGGTGCGGTTTGAAGGACAGATTGGAGTCAAAGGTTATCCAAGGCTCGGACCTGTGGTGCTGGTAAGAGAGTGTAGCCATTGACAGTGATAGAGAGATCAGGTGGAGGGATAGAGTGGGACGGTGGGAAGATAATAAATTCAGTTTTCTCCCCCATTTAGTTTTAGGGGACGGGAGGAGGAAAAAGGAGGAAATGGAAAGAAGACAGTCAGGGAAAACGGGAGAGAAGAGACATATGGGTCGGAGATGTAGGGTTGGGTGTCTCAGCATACAGGTTTGTTTGAAAGCCGTGTGAAACTATGAGCTGACCCCGACCAAGAGTGTAGATAGAAAAGAGTAGTGGGCCGGGACTGACCCCTGGGGGACACCAACAGAGAGAGGCCGGGGGGAGGAGGAGGAGCGGGGAGTGAGGAAAAGCTGAATGTCGATCAGTGAGGTACGAGGAGATCCAGGAGAGGGCCAAATCCGTGATGCCGAGGGAGGAGAGGATGTGTAGGAGAAGTGAATGGTTGACAGTGTAAAGATCCACGTAGTGTGAAAGATTGCTCGTGGCACTGTTTATCTCTGATATAATTGGCCTACCGGGTGTTTTTTTCACATTTTTATGGATTTTAGGGAGAAAATAAAAAAGGGTTTTTGTGATGGATTAACAATGATTAATATTTTTTCTTTTTTTATTTAAAACTCTTTCTTTAAATGCCTCTTCAACCAACTTTTTCATTTGTTTATCTACTTCTGGAAAAGGATCTGTTACGGGCGTCCCTGTGACCCTTGTGTCGGGTCGCAGGCACACCCGCAACGCCGCAGAACCTCCTGCTGCGGCCGGTGCCGCGGCCCGCACGCTCGGGCGCGGACACCCCGGCATGTTTACGGGAACACTTACCGTCCCACGCTCCTGTTCCTGTCCCGGCGCGCGCTCCTGCTGCCGGCGGGTGCTCGCGCGCCTCTAGTGCGCGCACGCGGCACTGCCGGGAAATTTAAAGGGACAGGTGGCCCCCGGTGATTGGGTTTCCCCGGGCCGGTCCTATTTTGCCCTGCCTTTTCCCCAGCCCCTTTGCCGAATCGATGGGCCCTTTGTGCCTGGAGGGGAAGGTTCTAAGAGTGTTTTTCCCGTTTATGTGTACCACCTTCTGCCTCCGTCCCTTTGCCCGAACCATTCCCCGTGTCTGATTCCCGCCTGTCCCCGACACGGGGCCGCTTCCCTTTTTTGTACCAGCAACACCTCGGCGCCCCCGCAAGCAAGCGTAGGGGTTGCGACGGGTTTAGTAACCCGCGCAGCAAGTCCACCCGCTTTGCGGGGGGGGGGCTCTGGTGAAAAAAAGGACCTATTAGTTTCCCGTTCCCCCTGGGGGGCTTACATATCGCTTGTGGGGGTTCCAGTGGATCCATACCACTCCGTAACAGTTCGTTTGGCCATGGTCCGCCAAGGTGCCTCTACCGAGCGTCTCCGACCTCATAACCCTGGCTACCCCGTCTTTAAGAGATCGGAGCAAGCGAAACAGCCTGCCCCAACTGATACATGATGCAGCGCTCCTGGCACTCAGCAGCAGCAAACGGCGGCCTGGCTCAGCGCGCAGTCGTTCGGGGACCCGTGGCCCTAACTGCTTGCCCATGCGGAATTTTTGAGGGGGACTCTAAGGCCTGCAGGGGGTTCATCACCCAGTGTGCTCTCCAGTGGAACTTAT
Source organism: Phyllomedusa bahiana (assembly GCA_025379985.1). Classification (NCBI taxonomy): domain Eukaryota; kingdom Metazoa; phylum Chordata; class Amphibia; order Anura; family Hylidae; genus Phyllomedusa; species Phyllomedusa bahiana. Next base: position 5,614 of record JAODAL010006798.1, read on the forward strand.
GGTGGTCAGTTCCTTTCCAAAAGGGCCCAAGGTGGCCTTTGTGGTAGTCTCCTATCGGGAAAGCCCGGGTGGGCGACGCCACTTTGGGCCCCGAGGCGCCCCTTTTTCACAGCGGATCTGGCAAACCTTGCGGGAGTTCCGCGGAGTTTTTGGGGCCTCCCCGCCGCCTCGTCTGTAAAAAACCGCTTTATTAAACCTTACAGAGGGGAATCCCCCCTTTTGGGCTACCCCGTGCAATTTCGCACCTTGCCTTAAATTTGGCGTGGAATGATGCTGGTTGTGCCCCAGTTCAAGAAAGGCCTCCCCCGGCCAGATTAAGGATGCCCCTCGCCCCCCGGGATCTTCGCTCATTAAGGAGTCACCCATCTGGCAAAACCCTTTGAATCCTTTTTCCTCGGAAAGAGAGGGAAGAGCCCCCCCAGGAACGCGAGCCGCTAAAAAACCGTCGGCTACCCCGTCTTGCCCCCCGTGTTTCAGCCTTCCACTGCCTCACCCAGCCCCCTTGGAAGAGGCCTCCCCAAGTGGACAGTACCCGCCTTCTCCGAAAAAGAGTTTTCCCCGACGGCGTGAGGAGAGGGTGTCTCTACTGGGGCACCCCCCCGAACATTCCTTTGGGGGTTTTTCCCACTTCTTGGGCCGCCCGGGAAAGCCGCCCCTGGATTCGTGGGGGGCGTCCCTAGGTGTGGAGTAATCCCTTCCCACGGCTCATGCTGCAGCCCCTGGTTCGCCCAAATTTCCCGGAATTGTTCCGGTGTCGGCTTCCTGGACCCGGATGGGGGGGCTTTAGGGAGTTTCTTTGGGGGAAAAAGTTCGTCTCTCGGTGGTCCGCCTAGAAACCCCTGGTCATCTCCCCATCAGTGGTGAATTTAAGCGACGCCATCCACTACCGGACTGAACCATTTTGGTCCTACTATGGGCCTGCACAGGAAAGGATAGTTTTGTGTTACCCGTTTTTCCCTCGGCGTTCTACTGGAGCTTCCTTGGCTACAGCGTCACGCCCTATGTGGATTGGAAAAAGGGTGAAGTTTGCGTTGGGGCCCGGATTTCCCCAGTCTCGTTGTTTTTCGGCCCCCCCCCCGGGTGGCCCATCCTCCTCAGCCCTTCCCCCAAGCCAACCGGTTTTTTACGCAACCTTATCAGGACTTCCAAGATGTTTTTTTTCCGAGAGGCGAGCTGAGAACTTCCTCCTCATCCCCCATGATTGCCCCATAAGACTGTACCCGGGACCAGTCCTCCCCCGGGGTAGGGTTACCCGCCCCCGTCCCCCGAAACTCGGGCGAGTCGGCCCCTATGTAGAAGAAAAATTACGAAAGGGTTTTCATCCGAAAAATTTTACTTCTCCGGCGGGTTGCCGGTTTTTTCTTTGTGGAGAGAAAGAGGGGTCCCTGAGCCCGTCTTTTTGTACCGTGGTTAAATAAGATCCCCATCAAAAAACGGTACCTCTGCCGTTAAAGGGAACCCCTTTTGACCCCCTCCGGGGGGCCAAGGTCTTTCCAAATTGCTTGGGGGGGGGCATATAATCTCATCCGGACCCGGGGAAGGGACGGTGGAAGAGGGCCTTAATACTCGTGATGGGCACTTTGAGTACGGTAATGCCCTTGGCTTATCAAGCCCCCGGCCCCGTTTCGGGGGGAATTTGTCAATGACTTTTTCAGAGACCTCCTATTGCCTGTGTGTGGTTACTTAGTGACATCCTGGTTTCTCACCGATCTGGGATCCACCAGTTACATGTGCCCAGGTCCTGAGACGTTTTGCGGAGAACCTTTCTTATGTAAACGGGAAAAAATCCCTATTTCCCCAACCAGCCTCCCGTTTTTGGTCTAATTTTGATAGGGACTGGGATGGACCCCACCAAACTCTTGCCGTCCTCAGTGGCCCCGCCCCTGTTGGCCTGCGGGCTATACAACGTTTCCTGGGTTTCGAAAATTACTACCGACAATTCACCCCGACTTTTAAACGTTGGTCGCACCAATTGGGGCCCCTTACAAAAAAAAACTTGCCAAACCCCAAACGTGGCCTCCGGTCGCGAAAAAGCCTTTTTCAAGTTGAAAGGGAGATTCGCCTCCCCCACCAGTGTTTTCCCGGCCCGAACGAGAAAAACCCTTTTTTTCTGGAAGTGGCGCCTTTTCCTAGGAGTGGAGCACTGCTCCCCAAAAGGGGCCCCCAAAAGGGGAAGACTGCCCGGGGTTTTTTTCCAGGGCCCTTTACCGCAGGGAAAAAAAACTTTTTCCTCGGGGGGTCGGGAATTTTAGATTAAGCTTGCCCTGAAGAAAAGGCCCCCCCCTCCCGGAGGGTTTTCCGTTTCCCTTTAAAAATTTTCATGACCAAAAAACCTCCTCTATTCCAGAAGCCAACGTCTGAATCCTGTCAAGCGAGTTTGGTCTCTGTTTCTTTGCCGTTTTTTAACTCATCATCCATTCCCACCGGCAGAAAAAAAACCCCAAAGGCCGGTTTTCCCGTGCCTCCCAGGGGTTAGTGGGGGGAAGAGGGCGGCCCCCAAAAATATTGTACCCTGGGAACGTTGATGTCTGTGGTCCCACTAACCTCCAAGGGGACCCCAGGAAGACGTTTTGTGCGCCCCCGCGCTCCCGGTTGGGGTCTGAAATGGGGTCAAGTTCCCGCATCCGGGCACCTGGGGTTCGAAGGTTTGTTGTTGATTTTTCCGGTTCTACTGGGGCTGGTTCGTTAACGATGTAAAGGAGTTTTTGGGGGCCTGCACCCCCCTGTGCCCCCAATAAGTCCCTCGCCAAAACCTGCGGGATACTCCCCAACCCTTTGCCCGGTGCCCAGTGTCCTTGGAGCCATATTGCATGGACTTTATACGGACTTCCGCCCCCTGAAGGTAATACGGTCATTTGGGTATCTGACCGTTTTTCCAAGAGGTCATTTTGTTCCCCTTTGGGGCCCTTCCTTTTCGCCTGGCTCCCCTTTTCCGTTGCATGGGCCCCCCTTTCACATAGTCTCGGAGGGGGGGTCCATTCGTCTCGGATTTTGGCGAGGCCTCTCGCTCGCAAGTGGAAACTGGGCTTTCTTGGTACCCCCACAAACCATGGGCAAAGGGGGAGGGTGAATCAGGTCCTAGGTACTTTTTCTCCGCCCCCCTTTTCTGCCAAAAAGATATGGTCCGTTTCTACCTTTGGGCGGTTTCTGTTAAATTCCCTGGACTCTGATTCCTGGGGGATCCCCCCTTTCCATTGTCTTTGGTCGGCATCCCCTCCCCCCCTTTCCTGCCCTTGCCCCCTCCCTTTTCCCTTGTGGACGTCTGGTCGGACCCATCCACTGTCTGGGGGAGACGCGCCCAGTCCCCTGCTTCAGGCCTCGGCCCCTATGAAGACCAAAAGGGGCAAAAAAAAAAAGACCCCCCCCTTCCTTTGTCCAGGGGATAAGGGGTGGGTGTTGCAAAATTTTATCCGTTTTTTTAAACTCCCCCGTACAAGTGGGTCCCCGTTTTTTAGGTCCCTTTGAAGTCCCGAGGCGCATTAATCCGTGGCCTACAAGCTCCCGGCTCCCTCCCCCCCTGCCATCCCCCCAATCCTTCCATGTTCCCCAATGAAGCCGGGCAACCCTAACCGCTTCTCTCGGTCCCTGGTTTTTCCCCCCCCCCGTGTGATTCCCCCAAATTTTTTTCCGTCAAAGAGATTTTGGCCATAAGCGGGGTTTGGGGGGAAGCATTTTTTGGGGGCTGGAAAAGGGGTTTGGGCCCGAGGAAAGGCGTGGGGGCCCGGGGGGAAAACTCCTGGTTTGGGGGTTTTTGTTAAATTTTGCGGGCCAGAAAGGGGGGGGCCCCAAGGGGGGGGGTTACTGTTTGGGTGTCCCGCGGGGCCCTCTGTGGGTGCAGGGACACCCGCAACGCCGCAGCACCCCCTGCTGCGGCCCCCGGGGCCCCGGCCCGGCTTGGGGCCGGGACACCCCCGGGATGTCAGGGGGAACCATTATCCGTCCCGCTCCCGGTCCTCCCGGCGCGGGGCCCCCGTGGGTCCGGGGGTCACGCGCGCCCTTAGTGCGCCCGCCCGGGGGCATGCCGGGAATTTAAAGGGACGTGGCCGGTGATTGGGGTTTACGGGCACGGTCCCTATTTTAGCCTGCCTCTTCCCCCGCCTTTTGCCGAATCGATAGTGCTTTTGTGGTAGGAGTGTTGTTTCCGTTTAGTTTTACCCTCCCTTTTGCCTCGTCCCCTTGACCCGAACCCTTTTCCGCCGTCTGACCTTCTGCCCGTCCCCCGACTCGGCCTGCTTCACGATTTTGTACCCGCAACACCCCAGCTCCACTGCAAGAAGTCCGTCAGGGTAGCAACCCTGGTAGTAATCCCCCGCGCAAGTCCATCCCCCTTTTCGGGGGCTTGGTGAAAACGGACCACTAGTTCCGTTCCCTGGGTGGTTTTCATATGTTGTGGTGGTCCCCGTGGTCCCCTCCACATCCGTAACGGAACCTATCGACCACCTCATAAAATTCGGGTCAGTTAGGATTAGAGTGGGGAAATTTATTTAACGAAAATGGAATTGTTTAGAATTTCAGGAAAACTTCGGTTCTGAACGAAAAAGTCAAGTTTGGGTAAATTTGCCGTGAAACGAAGTGTGCTTTTTTTTTTTTGATAAAATGGCTGCGAGCCATGAGTTATGGGGCAAAAAAACTTGGGAGGAAAAGGGCTAGCCTACATGACATGTGCAGAGATGAAGCCCAAACGAGGGGCGGCGGGATTTTGTGACGTCACCCCATATATAAGTCCCGGGGCGACGGGGAGCTCATACCCCTCTCCTGTATGTTTTTGGGAATGTGTGCCCCCGGTGCTAATGATATCTCTTACTAAAGAACAATTTTTTATACAGCGATTTTTGGGGGGTGTCACAGCTTGTCTCGGAGATGCTTCTCTTAACGTTCTAATTCTGATTTTTTGGGGTATTGGAAAAGAAGTCCAGTGTGTCCAATGCAGCTGCTATATATTTTAATGCTATCTGCTCACAGCACATTGTATATCCAAGGTTATCTAAGGCCTGTTCCTGTTGTATTCCATTTAAAGAAACAGCGTTTTTGCAATCCAAGTACCAACTTCATTTTTGTGCTCAATTCTTATGGCGCAATTTACATCCAGGGTTAATTAAGCGTTGTTCTGATTTGTGGTGACTAAAAGAAACCGTCTTTTTCAAAGCAAAAATTGAACATTTTTCCTGTAGCATATTCATAACCGAAGGTTTAATTACAAGTTTTTCTCTTGCTGTGTACATACAATACACGCCATTGTAACACCTACAAAGCTGTAGTTTTTGGTTGCTCAATACTTTTTGCGCAATTTACATCCAGGGAGTTAATTAACGTTGTTCTCTGTTGTGGTACTGAAAGAAATCTTCTTTTCACACCGCCAAAGAAGCTATTTTGTCCCTGTAGCATAATTTCATATCCGAAGGTAATTAAGGCCTATTTGTGCTGTTTACATTCAGTAAAATACACAGTGATTTTTAAACGACACATACAAGTAAAATTTTCCTGCCAATTTGTGGAGCGCAATTTAAAAATCCAAGGTTTTACCAAGCTTGTTTTACTGGTTCATTGGAGTCAAAACAGGGTGTGTATTTATCAAATGACAGATATCTTCATCAAACAGTTGTATGTACATTTTAGAAAGAACAAACAGGTATGAACAGACAGAGAGGTGCAAAGGCCTTCACAGCGGATCTGGCAGAGGCAACATACATTCCTGGGAGTTAGGCCAGTTCGCAGCACAGCAAGGGGAACGTCAGCAGCAGGGGTCACTCGTGAGACCATACTGCCGCTGTCATCTAGCGGCCGTTGCTGACCAGCAACCAAGGGTTCTAGAGTGGTTGACTAGGTCATCCCACTTCCTCCCAGATGACATCTGACAAGTAGTCGGTGGAACGTCAAGACACAACCCTTAGTTGGCATGGCCCAGGAGCGGTTCAGCGCCCTCACCTTTCCTCAACCCCTGCCTGTGTCCCATCGGTTGTTCCTCAGTGCCAGAGATCTACTATGTGGGTCTGGCTCAGCGCCCACTATATAGCGAAGGATGAACAATTTTGAGAGGGCAATCCATCAGCTACTTGGCATCGAAGTAAAATGGGGCCATACCCCCTTCGATGCAGTAGGCGGCAAATTATAGATGTGAGAGAGTGCATGGCATTCATGTTTGTGAGGGTCAGCCTCTGCAATACCAAGAACCGTGGATGAGGACAGCTTTGACGATGGAAACAAAATAGATGATGAATGTTTAGCCAACCGCACTTGGGAGCCCGGGTGAGGCAAGGGCTTCATCATCGTCAGGAGAAGAGGGCGTCAGCTTGCCGCCAGCAAGTGGTTTGTGTGGACCGTGGTGCGTCAGCAGGATAGCAGCAGTTGAAGTCGGTAGCCAAGCGGTCCAACGGGGTAAAAAAACCCGCTTCGCAGGTCCAAGAAAGTAGCGGCACAGGGACTCAGCGAGGCAGCGACGGTAGATATCACTCAGTGCGGAGCGTTTGAGGCGTAAAATCAGATACTCGGGCCGGTGTGGCAGTTCTTTGCTAAGACCTCCGGAGGAAGGCCGAATATAGGTAAAAGTACGAACGTAGGCAGAAAGTGAAGCGTGGCCAGGAGCTAACGTTGGCACCACGGCCCTGCGTCAAACACATGCATCGCACATCCGTAGCCCTGGGAGAAACCGTGGCTCAGATGTGGTGGGTCCATCCCTGCCGCCGCAGCAACAGGCAGCAGCAGCGCCCAGTGGCACGCATGCCAATATTGCAGCCAGTCAAGGCTCCACCACCTCTGGCAGAAGTGAGTTGTTTCTCTTTGCCATCATCTCTCGGTCCAGATGCACTCTGCCACCCCATTTATAAGGGTTCGATGGACTACTGGGGCAGCCAAACTGTATGTGTGTCCGCAATTGCCCCCGAGTTTGCATGTGGGAGAAGCTGTTCTGCCCGCCATTAGTGTGGCATCAGAGGCGGGTGTTTTTCAGTGCGCGGGCCACATCGTTTACCCCAAAGGAAGAACCCCTTGTCCACGGGAAATGTGGAAGTCTACGACTTGTCAAGATGAATCAGGCGTGGTGATAGGCAGGATTTCCACAACCAATGGCCATTAGGCCATCAGACTACATCAGCCATGACGCCTCACCCAAACTATGAGAATGATCTGGATTCCAAACTACCTGCCTCAGCCACTATACTGATGCAGCCGCCATCCGCCTGATGCCACACATCGTCTGACAGTTTTCTCCATCTGCCACCAGCCATCATTACCAGGGACCTGGTATTGCCACCCAACCTCCAAACTCTGTCATTGGTGCCACTGCCTGACCTCAGTGCTGCTGCTGGTGGCTGCTGCCGGTGGACCTCCACACTGTGTCATGTGCCACTCTGTGGCCTACTCCTGTTTTTTGCCCACCTCCAGAATGTCAATGTGCCACTGCCTGACCTCATTCTGCTGCTACCGTGACCTCCACACTGTGTCATTGAGCCACTCGAGTGGCCTACTCCATTTCTTGGTCTTGCCACCCCCTAGAATGATCATTGTGCCACTGCTGACCTAGATGCTGCTGCTGCCGGTGACCTCCACACTGTAGACATTGTGCCACTCTGAGGCTATCCAGTTTTTATTTAGCCACCTTCCAAATGTCATTGTGCCACTGCCTGACCATCATGCTGCTGCTTGGCTGCTGCCGTGACCTCCACACTGTTTCATTGTGCCACTCGAGTTTGCCTACTCCTGATTTTTGCCACCTCCAGAATGTCAATGTGCCACTCCTGACCTCATAGATGCTGCTGCTGCCGTTTCCTTCCAAACTGTGTCATTGTGGCTACTCTGTGGCATACTCCAGTTTTTTGTCACCTCCAGAATGTCATTGTGCCCACTGTCTGACCTCATGCTGCTGCTGCCGTGCCCTCCACACTGTTTCATTGTCAACTCATTTGGCCTACACTGTTTTTGCCACCAGTCCAAACTGTCTCATTTTGCCACTGTCTGACCTCATGCTGGCTGCTGTGGCTCTGCCGTAGCCCTTCACAGTCCTGTCATTGTGCCACTCTGTGGGCCTACTAACTGTTTGCCACCTCCAGAGATGTCCTTGGTCCACTGCCTGAACTCATGCTGCTGCTCTGCTGCTGCCGTGCCACTCCACGACTGTGTCATTTGGCACTGCTGTGGCCTCATGCTGCTGCTAGTGGCGTTGCTGAGCCCTACAGCACCCTGTCATTGTGCCACTCTCTGACCTCATGCTGATGCTCCTGCCGTCACCTCCACTCTGTGTCATTGTGCCACTCTGAGGCCTAATACTGTTTTGCCACTTTTCCAAATGTCATTGTGCCACTGCCTGACCTCATTCTGCAGCTGTGGCTGTTGCCGTGCCTCCACACTGTGTCATTGTGCCACTATGTGGCGCTACTCCTGTTTATTTTTCCACCTCCAAAATGTCATTTGCGCCACTCTCGTGACCTCATGCAGCTGCTGTGGCTTCTGCTGTAAACTCCACACTCTTCATTTGTCCAATCTGTGGCCTAATACTGGATTTTGCCACACCTCCAGAATGTCCATTGTGCCACTGCCTGACCTCAGCCGGCTGCTGTGCTGTTGCCGTGACCCTCCACACAGTGTCACTTGTCCACTATGTGGCCTACTCCTTTTTTGCCCACCATCCCAGAATGTCATTGTGCCACTGTCTGACCTCATGCTTCTGCTGCTGTGACCTCCACACCTGTGTCATTGGTGCCACTCTGTGGCCTAACATCAGTTTTTGCCACCATCCAGATTGTCATTGTGCCACTCTCTGACCTCTCATGCTGCTGTGGCTGTTGACCTACACACTGTGTCAAGTTGCCACTCCTGTGGCCTACTCCGTTTTTGTCACCCCTCCAGAAATGTCGATTGGCAAACTCTCGGTACCTCATGCTGCTGCTTTGCTGCTTGCCATAAATTACCTTCCACACTGTGTCATAGTGCCATTCTGTGGCCTACTACTGTTTTTTTGCCACCTCCAGAATGTCAGTGTGCCACTGTCTGACCTCATGCTGCTGCTTTGGCTGCTGCCGTGCCCTCCACACTGTGTTATTGTGCCACTCTGTGGCCTCATGTTGCTGCTGTGGCTGTTGCCGTGCCCTCCACACCCTGACATTGTGACACTCTCTGCCTCATGCTATGCTTGTTGCCTCCTAGCCATCACTCCACACTCTGTCATTGTGCCACTCTTGTTTGCCTACTATGTTTTGCCACCTCCATAATGTCATTGTGCCTTTTTCTTCCTGACCTCATGATGGTGCTGTTGGCTTGCTTCCGAGCCTCCACACCTGTGTCATTGTGGTCCACTATGTGGCCACTCCAGTTCTTGCCACCTTCCCAGAAATGTCATAGTGGCCTCTGTCTGACCTCATGCTGCTGCTGCTGTGACCTCCCACAACAACTGTGTCATTGTGCCACTCTGTGGCTACTCCATTTTGGCCTACCATCCAGAATGTCATTGTGCCACTGTCGACCTCATGCTGCTGCTGCAGTGACCTACACACTGGACATTGTGCCACTCTGTGTCCTAGCTCCTGTTTTGCCACCTCCAGAAGTCATTGTGCCACTCTCTGACCTCATGCTGCTGCTGTGGCAGCTGCCATAACCTATACACTGTGTCGTTGTCCATTCTGTGGCCTACTACTGTTTTGCCACCTTCCCGGAATGTCATTGTGCCACTGTCTGACCTCATCTGCTCTTCATTGGCTGCTGCCGTCCCCTCCACACTGTGTCATTGTGCCACCTGTGGCCTACTCCTGTTTTTGCCACCTCCCAAATGTCATTGTGGGCCCCGCCTGAACCCCATGCGCTGTTTGGTGCTGCCGTGCCCCCCACACTTTTGTCATTGTGCCCCACCTCTGTTTTCCCCCCAAAAGGGGGTTTTCCCCGCTGGTGGGCCTTTTGCCCCCTGCCCTTCCCACCCTTTCATTGTGCCCCCCCCTCTAAACCCCATGCTTTGCTCCTGGGCCCTCCACTCTTGTCTTTTTGGGCCCCTCTGTGGCCCCTTTTACCCCCTGTTTTTTTCCACCTCCCAAATGGTCATTTTGTGCCACCCCCCCTAACTAATCTTCTGCCCCTTTTGGTCTGCCATAAACCCCCACCTCTGTCTTTTTGCCACTCTGTTGGGCCCACATGTTTTGCCCCCCTCCAGAATTTCATTTTGCCACCCGTTTACCTAAAGCTGGGCTTGGCTGCTGCCATGCCCTCCACAATGGTCATTGTGCCACTTTGTGGCCTACTCCTGGGTTTTTTGCCACCTCCAGAATGTCATTGTGCCCCTGCCCACCTCATGTGTGCTGCCGTGGGCCTCCCACTTTGGTCATTGTGCCAAATTGTGGCCTACTCCTGTTTTTTTCCCCCTCCAAAATGTTTTTGTTTCCCCTCCTGACCTCATGCTTTCCTTTTTTTTTATGGTGCCAAACCTTCCCACACTTTTGTCCCTTTTGCCATTCTGTGGCCTTACTACTGTTTTGCCTTTTCCCCCCAATGTTTATTTTGGCCCCTTCTGACCCATGCTGGTTTGGGTCTGGGCCGGGGCCCTTCCCCCTGTGTCATTGTGGCCCCCTCTGTGGGCCTTACTTTCCCGTTTTTTCCCCCTCCAGAATGTTTTGTGCCCCTTCCCGACCTTTAGGGGTGTTTGTGGTGCTGCCCTCCCCCCACACTTGTCATTGTGCCCCCTCCGTTTCCCTTTCTCTGTTTTGCCACCCCCAAATGGCATTGTTCCACTGCCCGACCTCATTGGTCTGTGGTGTCCCGTGCCCTCCACACTGTTCATTGTGCCACTTTCCCTCTGTTTTGCCACCTCCCCCAAAATTTTCTTTTTGGCCCCCTTTGCCTAGACTGTTTTGACCTCCAAACTGTTCCTTTTTGCCCCTCCCGGCCTACCCCAGTTTTTTGCCCTCCCCAGGGGGGGGGGGAATGGGCATTGTGCCACTCCTGAACCCCATTCTGCTGCTGCTTTACCTCCCCCTGTGTCTTTTTGCCACTCTGTGGCCTATCCCGTTTTTTCCCCTCCAGAAAGGCATTTTGCCACTTATACCCCCATTTGCTGCTTTGGCGCTGCCATCCTCCCCACTGTGTCATTGTGCCATTTTGTGGCTTTCCCTTTTTTTCCCTCCGGGAAAATTTATTTTGCCCCTGTCCCGACCTCTGCCCGCTTTTCGCCGGGGCCTCCCCATTTTGTCATTGTGCCAATCTGTGGGGCCCACTTTTCCCGTTTTTTCCACCTCCAGAATGTCATTGTCCCCTTTTTTTAACCCTTTATGTGCTGGTGGCTGCGCCCTGCCCTCCCCACTGTGTCATTGGGCCCCTCGTGGCCCCCATGTTGCTGCTGTGGGTTTTTGCCCTGCCCTTTCCCCCCCTGTTTGTCCCACTCTCTTACCTCATGCTGTTGCTCCTGCCCTCAAACCCCCATTTTGGTTCCTTTTGCCCCTCTGTGGCCTACTCCCCGTTTTTTTCCCCCCTCCAGAATGTTATTTTTCCACCTCTGACCCCATTTTTTGGGGTGTTGTGGCTGCTGCCTTTAAACCCCCACACTCTGTCATTGTGCCACTCTGTTGCCTACTACTTTTTTTGCCCCCCCCGAATGTTTATTGTGCCCTGCCCGACCTCCCTTTGGGTGCTGTGGCTGATGCCGTCCCCCCCACACTTTTTGTTTATTGTGCCACTAGTGGCCTCCCCCTGTTTTTGCCACCCTCCAGAATGTTTATTGTGCCACTGTTGACCTCATTTGTTTCTGCTGTGACCTCCACAAATGTTTTCTTTTTGCCCCTCTGTGGCCTAACCCCGGTTTTTGCCAAAACCCCCCCAAAATTTATTGTGCCACCCCCTGACCTCATGCTGCTGCTGCTGTGGCCTACACACTGTGTTTATTGTGGGAAATCTGTGGCCTACTCCTTTTTTTTGCCAAACCCCCGAATGTCATTGTCCCCCTCTCTGGGCCTCATGCTGCTCTGTGGGTGCTGCCATAACCTACACCACTGGGGTCATTTGTGCCATTCTGTGGCCTACTTTCTGTTTTGGCCCCCTCGAATTCAAATTTTGGGCACTGTCCCGACCTCATGCTGCTGCTTTGGCTGCTGCCTGCCCTCCACACTGTGGTTTATTGTGCCAATCTGTGGCCTACTCCTTTTTTTCCACCTCCCGAATGGGTTTTGTCCCCTCCTGAAACCCCAAGCTGCTGCCGTGGCTGCTGCCGTCCCTCCACACTTTTTTGTCCCTTTGTGGCCAACCCTTTTAGTTTCCTCAGGGGGGGGCCCGTGGCGTTGCCATGCCCCCCTCACCCGTTCCCTTGTCCCCCTCTTGGCCTATCCCGTTTTTTGCCCCACCTCAAGTGTCTTTTTGCCACTTTTTGGCCTACTTCCTGTTTTGCCCCCCCTCCCCCAAAAATTATTGTTAAAACCCCCTGACCCCATGCTGCTGCTTGGGGCCTGGAAACCCCCACCTCGTCATTGTGCCATCTTTGGGCCTTTCTTCCCTTTTTTTCCACCTCCAGAATGTCATTGTGCCCCCTTTCCTGACCCCAGCTGGTGCTGTGGCCCGAAAGCCGTGCCCTCCACCTTGTCATTTTTGGGCCCCTATGGGGGCCTACTCCCGTTTTTTCCACCTCCAAAAAGTCATTTTGCCCTGGGCTGACCCCATGTGTGCTGCTGTGAAACCCCCACACTGTGTCCCTTTTGCCCCTCTGGGCCTACTCCCCCTTTTTTGCCACCCCAAAATTCATTGGCCCCCTCTTTTGGAACCTCAATTTCTGCTGCTGTGCCCCCGGCTTTTTGCCCCCTTAACCTACAGCCCCCCAGAAGTAATTGTGCCCCCCCTTTTTCAATTCCGGGTTTTTAAAAATTTTGTGGTCCTTCGGGAATGTTTTGCCACCCCCAAAAGCATTGGTCCTGTCCGACCCATGCTGCTGTTTGGCTTTCTTTCCTGCCCTCCACACTGGTCATTGTGCCACTTTTGTGGCCTAAATCCTGTTTTTGCCACCCCCAGAAAAAGTTTATTTTTTTTTGGCCCCTCTTGACCTCTTTCTGCTGCTTGGTGGCTGCTTCAGTAACCTCCAAAAACTGTGTAATTTTTGCCATTTTTGTGGTCTTCTACTGTTTTGCCACCTCCAAATGTCCCTTGCCTACCTCATGCCGGTGCTTTGGGTTGGGTTGGGCCCTTTTCCCTCCACACTGTTTCATTGTGCCCCTCGTGGCCCCACTCCTGTTTTTCCACCTCCAGAATGCATTGTGCCACTGTCTGACCTCATGGTGCAAATGTGGTGCTTTTTTTTTTCCCCGGGGCCCCCAACCCCTGGGGTCCTTGTGTACTCTCCTTTACCTCTGCTGCCGCCCGCCCTGACCTCCACTCTCTGTCATTGTGCCCTCTGTGGCCTACTCTGTTTTGCCCCCTCCAAAAAGTCATTGTGCCACTGCCCCGACCTTATTTCTTGGGTGCTGTGGCTGATGCCGTGCCCTCCACTCTCTTCATTGTGCCCCCTGTGGCCCCTACTGTTTTGCCACCTTCCCGAATTTTCATTGTTTCCCCTGTCTGACCTCATGTGCTGCTGCGTGACCCACACACTGTTTTCCCTTTTTTCCCCTCTGTGGCCTACTCCTGTTTTTTCCCCCCCTCCAGAATGTCATTGGGGCCAACCCCCTCGACCTCATGTTTCTTTCTGTGGGGTGCTGCCATAACCTACACACTGTGTAAATTTTCCATTCTGTGGCCCACTAATGGTTTTTCCACCTCCGGAATTTTTCATTTTTTTTTTTTTTTTTTTTTTTTTTGGGTTTTTTTTGTTCGACCTCATCCCTGCTTTGGCTCTGCCGTGCCCTTTCCAAAACTGTGTTTATTTTGCCCCTCCCGTTGGGCCCAATCCTGTTTTTTGCCACCTCCAAAAAATGGTTTTGTGCCCCTCTCTGACCCTTTTGTTTCTGTGGTGCCCGCATTTAAACCCCCACACTGTGTCATTGTGCCATTCTGTGGTCTACTACTGTTTTGCCACCTCCAGAATGTCATTGTGCCACTCTCTGACCTCATGCTGCTGCTTTGGCTGTTGCCGTGCCCTCCACACTGTGTCATTTTGCCACTCTGTGGCCTACTCCTGTTTTTGCCACCTCCAGAATGTCATTGTGCCACTGTCTGACCTCATGGTGCTACTGTGGCTGCTCCCGTGCCCTCCACACTGTGTCATTGTGCCACTCTCTGACCTCATGCTGCTGCTGCCATGACCTCCACTCTCTGTCATTGTGCCACTCTGTGGCCTACTACTGTTTTGCCACCTCCAGAATGTCATTCTGCCAGTGCCTGACCTCATCCTGCTGCTGTTGCACTGCCGTGACCTCCACACTGAGTCATTGTGCCACTCTCTGTCCTCATGCTGCTGCTGCCTTGACCCCCACTCTCTGTCATTGTGCCACTCTGTGGCCTTCTACTGTTTACCAACTCCAGAATGTCATTGTGCCACTGTCTGACCTCATGCTGCTGCTTTGGCTGCTGCCGTGCCCTCCACACTGTGTAAATTGTGCCACTCTGTGGCCTACTCCTGTTTTGCCACCCCCGGAATGTCATTGTGCCACTGCCTGAACTCTGCTGCTGCTGTGGCTGCTGCCATAACCTACACATTGTGTCATTGTGCCACTCTGTGGCCTACTACTGTTTTTGCCACCTCCAGAATGTCATTGTGCCACTCTCTGACCTCATGCTGCTGCGGCTGCCGCCGTCACCTCCACACTCTGTCACTGATGTTGCCACCTGAGCCCTCAGCTTGTTTTTTTCCAGCTGTCGCTGCCATGACTTTATGAGGCTAATTCCCCCTTCAGTTTTTTGGTCAGTTTGCCCTCTTAAGTGCCCGGGGAAATTTTTTATAGTGAAGCGATTCTAAGGCGGCAGCAGTCATGTGCGTGTCATACTAAAACACAACTTGAAAGAAGACCAAACCAAGCTCCCTCTGCATATTTAAGCATGGCACAATGTTCTACAGAACCCTGCAGGCTCTGTGCAGCCTGGAAATAGCTGTTTTTTAATGTGATTCGTCCCAAAGTAATTCGGACCGAAAATAATTTTGTCGGAAAATTGGGCAAAGTCACCGAATCGAATTTTTGAGAAATTCGCCCATCTCTAGTTAGGATATTCTCCTACATAATAGGAGAGGTCCATGATAACGGATTCTCCTCGTTTGTTAGCTGCTGTTATGACAATTTCACAATTCTCTTTTAAAGATTTTATTGCTGTTTTCTCATCTTTGGTTAGATTACCCTATTGTTTATAATTTTTCTTGTTTATAAATTTTTGTCCTTTTTTAACTTCATCACTCTTCCCTAAATGATAGAACTTGCTCACCAAATCCTGAAATGTTTGGAGATGGTGACCTCTTGAAAATAAGGTGTAAAATGATTTTCGTCTCTGTAGTTGTTTCATTTTGTATCTCATGTAAGTTTCCTTGTAGTGATTTATCTTTCTATAGTACATTGAAATGTCAAGTTAAAGTTAGCTTGTGGACCAATTTCTGCAAATCTAAAAACAACTCAAAGGGATCAGATTGTTTGGCGGGACAGAAGGAGAGGCCCTTCAATATCACCTTAATTTCATATTTATTTATTATATATTTTAAGATATTAAATACACCATCACCTTCTTGTGTGCGATCTGTCATAAATGGTTTTGTTTCAAAAACATGGGCTGTTACATTCTCTACATTTTTCCCTTTTTTGTTGTTTAAAAGCATTATTGAGTCTTCTGCTTCTCTGACCTTGTCTGTGGCTTTTCTTTTTCTGGTTGGTCCAAAGAATGAATTTATCGGTCGAGTTTTAAAGTAATATCAACAAAAAAAGAGAACATCATAGATTATAAACACAATTTTACCAGATATACCAGATAGATTATAAACACAATTACCAGATATAGTCATACACATAGTATGATCAGAAACATCCTGAATAAATACTGGTATATTTTACGTAATGATCCCTTCCTAAAAGATGCAATTCCTATGCATCCTGGAATTATTTTCATTAAGGCAGTGACGATAAAAGAAATCATCGCACCAAGTCGAATAACTAAAAAATTCGTAATACCGGAAATAAAAAGAATGAGAATAGAAAAAAAGACACTATGATATGAAGCAATAGATGTAACAAAAAACCTGTAAAACATTTCAATCTATCAAAACAACTAAAACTTTTTATTCCAGTAATACTGAAGAAAAATTTGCAATAAAATATCCCCTAAATTGTGATAATGTCCATGTAGCCTACAATATGTGTGGGCCGTACCACCTAAAAATTCCAGAAGAGGGTGAACACTCACCGCTGTTATATAAAGAAAAAATATTTACTGCATAGTGTTTCCAGACACTTTGCAGATCATCATGAGGCAGATGAAAGGCAAATTATAGCAATAATTATTGATCATATCCCCACCTCTGTCCTTAATAGAGTTGAGACAGTTAAATAAAAAGGAAATGTTTTGGCTTTTTATGTTACAAACTTTATTTCCCCATGGCTTAAATGAAGCCATCGAGGTAATAAAAATTAGCTTTAATATTACTTTCTAAATAATATAGATGATAATTACGACACTGTAGACCTATATCTTCCCTACTAAGAGAATTTTAGAACATGCTATTCCACACTGACAACTAGTGGTAGTTTATAAATAATCCTGAACCTGTTCCTTGTACACGCCGTTTCTGACATGACTTATTTTTAATGTGAAGTTTTTATTTGTGATATAATTTTCCTCTCTTAGTGAATCTTTTTATTCGAGTTGTGCATATACTTGATCGGTATTGATATTTTACTTATTTAATTGTTTGTTAAGTTATATTTTCCTTTACATTATATGGATTCTTGTAAAGAATTAGGAACAATCACCTTAATGAGATACAGGTAAATGAGACATAGGTATTGCCAATTAAGGAAGCTACATTCTCTAATCCTTGCACGCCTGTGCTTAGTATTATGAACCTGAGGAAGTCTTTTTCTGCCCGACATCCCGTTTTTCCCTTTCTTAAATAAAACCCCTTTTTTTTAAGTTTCCCAAAGGGTTTTTTGCCTAAAAATTTCCTCGTTTTTTTTGGGCCCAACAATACGCTTAGGGGAAAATTTGGCCCTTAAATTTTTAATTAAACTTAATCTTTTTCCTAATCAGTTTAAGTGAATCAATGTTAATGGATGCCTTGATACCAGACGATCATTCAATATTGTTCAACCAAATTTGATTTTACTTTGGTTACCTCAAATGGAAAATTTCCATAAAAAAAGCAGTTTTTTTTGTTAAAATTAATGTTCTTGGAAAACTATTTTTTTAAATTTTTGGCACTATTTTTTTATCTATTGGCAGTCCTTGTCAATGAAAAATTACATATAAAATATTGTCCTTTTCTAGCTATGAAAAAAAAAATTTACTTTTGCCGGCAAAAAGCGGGACTAATAAAATAAAGATTGACAGAAACCTTTTGGGCACAGCAGCCCGGATTTGTTGGTGTTCCCTTATCTCTATGTAGTTTTAAAAAACAATAGTAGGTAATCCCCTTTATTTTTACTTGTTGTTCTCGGGAAAAAGGTTAGATAAAAAAAAACACTGGACCAAAAAAAGAAATTGGGGAAAAAGAGCAATAGATGAAAGGGAAATGGGGTAATCTTTTTCTGCAATGAGGAGAGGGTTTCTTCATACTTATCAGTTTCAGCTGATAATACTTACACCTCACACCTTTTTTTGGCCCTAAAAGAACCACCCAAGAAATCCTCTAAATACTTTTGCTGACCCAAACAAAAATGGAAGTCACAAGCCACAAAAAGTCATGTCCACAAGGGAAACAAATATCCAATTAGAAAAAAATATATAATAGTCGCATATTGCTTGTCAATATGTGAAAAGAAAAACTTTTTGGTAGTCCCCCTATTTTTTTTTTTTTAAACTTTTAAATCAAAAAAAATTCAGAAAACCACGACTTTTTAAAAAAAAATTTTTTACATGCTTCTATCCTGTCAACTCTTATCTTACTCTGGGATAAAAGGTGAAGACACATAAGTCATTCCTGTCAATCAAACAGTGAAAATTTGGCATCACTTCTGGTATGCTAAATTCTTTTTTTATTTTCCCCTTTTCCCAAACCAAATGTGGTGCATTAAATTTACAACGTAGAGTGTTTTTTCTTTCTGCTTGTGCACATGCAATCAGGTAATGGAATTTCTCTTTGTTTAGATTGGTTGGATCCATTGGATTTCATTAGTGAATACATAAATATTTGCACTACCTACACAAACTTTTTTGTTTCGTTTTTAAAAAAAAATTTGGGTTTGGATTTAATCTATATATGTAATGGCCCCTTTCAATTTAAACTTTAAAAATTTGGGGAAGACTATTATAACCGTTCTCTCTCTTTGGAAAATTAGTGATTGACTCAGAAGCCTTAAAAAGTTTTTGGGTTTGTTTTCAAAAACAGTGCATTTTTTTGGTGCAGTTTTAACGGGGCTCCAATTAAATGCCTTTATTACCAGCAACTTCTTTTAGTTGTCTTTAAATTTTTTCGAAAAAGGGGTTACAAGTAATTTAAACAAAGACTGTTTTTGGAGTCTTTTGGGGTTACAAAACATAATAAATTGGGTTACTCACCTTTTCCCAAAAAGTTTAGAAAGA
The DNA here is from genome assembly GCA_025379985.1 of Phyllomedusa bahiana. Lineage (NCBI taxonomy): Eukaryota > Metazoa > Chordata > Amphibia > Anura > Hylidae > Phyllomedusa > Phyllomedusa bahiana. The sequence goes on from JAODAL010006798.1 coordinate 24,217, forward strand.
AGTGAAAGAACTTTTCTTTGGTTTAAAAAAAGGCAGTTTAATTGGAGCGGCCGTTAAAAAAAGCACCCCAAAACTGCGCAGTGTGAAAGCACCCCCTTTTTGCCCAAAATAATAAAGATGATTATTAAATAAAAAGGCAGATAACTGATACAGATAAGGTGGATATTTGTATATGATAGAAACAGCTGCAGGAAGCTGGTGTTTTTTCTTTGTCAAGGGAAAAAGCAGTATATTCTTTTTTGTAAAAAAAGCTCCAATTGATTTGGGATTACTTGAACTGGGTTATTAGGCTGAATCCCTTTAAAAAAAAAAAAAAAGGGTGGCGGGGACCCGGAAAGTGTTGGGGAAGGAGTGGGAAAGGGGATTTGTTAGATGAGATTTTTTTTTTTTATTAAAATTTTTTAAGCACTGATAACTGGTTTTTAAAAAAAATTAAAAAATTTTGGAAAACCTTTTTGACTTAAAGGGGTTATCCAGGAGTTTAAAGATTTCATAGCATTTTTATAAGTGTGTTTTTCCCACAAAACCCCCATTCTCATTGCCCGTTGTAATCTAGGACTTTCATCCACGGTTATTACTACTATGGTCTATGTGCGGACACTTGTGTGTAATCCTCCATAGCTCTATACTTGGAATCATGATATTTATGATTGCACCTTTGTGTTGGGACTCATGAGCCCACCATGAACCCTTTTTAGAGCTGAAAACCAACAAAAACCCCCAGTGTGGGAAAAGCTGTCCCTTAGGAAATCAGGGGTAAAAAAGTTCGCCTCCCTGTAATTCTTTGCTGGCTTCTGTTCATTTCAAACTAAAAGTGGCAGGGGTGAAAAGCCCTCACTTTTTTGTGGCCAAAATTTCTTCTTGTAAAGGGAAAAGTTTACCCCGGTTATTTAGCCCGTATTTTTGGGGGTGCATTGTGTTTTTTATTCGGGAAATGCCGGGGCAGCAATTTCGGAAAATTTGTAGCTCTCACAGAGAGCTTTGGATTATGTGTCGTCCCCCCGCGCGTACAATACGGTCGTATTGTATGCACGGGGGGAGAATTGACATGTGAATTGTTAGTGGCGAATACGCGCCGCTGACAATGCATGTCTATCGGGCCAAACGCCCCCACCCCCCCCCCCCTTTTTTTGGAAAATTTTGCGTTGATAACACGTGGTTCCAATAAAAACCCCGTATTGTGGGACGTTTTATACTGGGCCCTTAAAAAGCCGGTGGAACATACCCTTAAGGTAGACCCTTACAGGGAAGTGTTTTTTGAGCTGGGGCCCCTTTCTTTAGCAAACCCCCCTGATGACAAAGTGTGATGACAAAACAGGGTCATACAACAAGAATGCACATTATTACTAAGAAATAAAGAGCTAAAGAGAGTTAAACAAAGTTTCTAGTGCTAAGTGTACATTGAATAAACAGAACATATGAACAGTCCATATATAAGAAAATTAGATTGGCACCAAACAGTCTCACTGAAATGGATTCAAAGTTAAATAAGCATTCAAATGGGGTTCAAAGAAATTTAACTCAAAGTTTTTAAAGCCCGGGGGAAAATATGCCAGAAAATTTTAGTGATTTGGGGCTTTAGCCCAAAAAGTAGAGAAGTATCTATTTAGTCCAAAAAGAAGAAAAAGATTTAAGAAACTCACCAGTCCTTCTACATTTTATTTTATTCCATAAAAAGAGAGCAGACAAAAAAAGGGTAGACATTAGAACCCTTCCCCACGCAGTTTTAGGGGTACCCCCTCTCAAGACTTGAGAAAGCGTGGGTACACGGAAATGGGCCGTAGCTAATTTTTAATTTTTATATTCCTGTTTTTTTTCCCTTCTTTTTTTGGGGAAAAAAATTAAATTTTAAAAAGGAAATAGTGATGTGCCCGAAAATTGAAAAGTTTATTAGGAAATAAACACATATTCAATAGGACCAGGTGCCTAATATTTTTATTATGCATGAAAGATGGGGAATGAACATGATGTATAGGCAGCTATAGAAAAATCAATGTATATTCCAAAGAAACAAGTGGTTAGCACTTTACCTACATATGATAAGTGGAGAGCAGACAGGATGTATAGGCAGTTTATAATGGAAAGAACACATATTCTATAGAAACAAGTGTCTAGAATTTTACCTGTGCATGATATGTTGGAAATGAACAGGATATATGGGCAATTTATAGTGAAATAAACACAAATTCCATAGAAATTTTACCTGTGCAAGATAGGTGGGGAGTGAACAGGATATGTTGGCAGTTTATAATGAAATGAACACATATTCCGTAGAAACAGGTGCCTAACACTTGTACTGTGCATGATAAACGGGGTATGAAAAGGATATATAGGCAGTTTTAGTGGAATAAACACATGTTCCATGGAAACAGGTACCTAGCACTTTACCTGTGCATGATAGCTGGGGAATAAACAGGATATATATAGGTAGTCTAGCCTGGGAGGGAGGTGACAGCTCTCCAGGCATGAGAACTGACCATTGCAGGAGGTTTGCAGAGCTGTAGCATCACACAGAATGATGATGATGACTCAGGAGGGTGCAGGGAGGGGGTGTGATGATGTAACCAGTCTTCAGTGAGGGAAGACCCACCTACTGGTAGGATAGACACGCCCCTGGATTTGAAGCTGTAAAACCCCCTTTAAATAGAATGGTTTTAAGGTCATTTTTCACCAAAAATGGGGTAAATGGCTCTCCAAACATGGAATGCTTGGTCAATCACTATTGCTAAATTGTATGATCGAAAATCGGTGAAGGCCATACCTCCTATTTTCACGGAGCAGAAGAGAATTTCCTTTTTTATTCTAGCTATGTGGCCATTCCAAATGCAATTTTTTAAGAGAGACTGGAGTTTATGTATGTTTGCTACTGGGATGAAATATGGAATACATCTTCAAATATATATAAATTTAGGGAGGAGCATCTTGAAGACATTAAAGGAGACATGTATGATTGGGTTTTTCACCCTTTTCTAGCGTCAAATGCGTCATAGTGAGCCGGCTACGATGTCTAATGTGCCTAATGAATGACTTAGGCACATTGTTCATAAGACTCAACATTTTCCAATGCGCCTAACATGAGGTGGCGTTTTGGGGGCGTTCTGGGAGCGTGTCGCACCTCACTCATAATATTAGACACATATATGAATGGGGTTTAGCAAAACTACCATAGGCGCATTACTGCTTGAACAGGCAGACCTATTTCAATGTGGTCTGCCTGAGCCTGAGGAGTCGAAGTCTAGCTAGATTTGCTGTTAGGAAAAAAAATGTCCAATATTTCTCAACTTACACCAGTGCAATAATAAAAAGTAATTTATGCTAATTATCAAACTGTATAAAATTTAATTATTTAAATTAAAAAAAAGTGTTATCATATAAAATGAATATAAAAATATATAATTTCCCAAAACTCTAAAAATATGTCCTATAAAATGCAGTTAAATTTAATAGAAGCTGAAACTAGTTTTAAATTAAATAACCCACTGATGATGTTGTTGAGATTTTAAAATTTTTAATTTTTACTACATTATATTTCAAATTTTTTGTTGTTGCTCTCATCCTTTATTCTACATATAGCAAGAGCCAGCACACCACAGGTCTTGCTGGGACCTGTGGTCCTCCAAGCAGGATCAGTACCATAGTTTCTATGCACATGCTATTCTAATGGCTTTCTTTTATTTTCAACCTATCTATAGCCTTTATACATGTTAGGTGCATTACTAATGTGCCTAAGTTTCGTAATGTGCCTAACACACAGGCGAGGCACGTCAAACTTTAGACTCCATTTATAAAACCACTTTCATACATTTAGGCACATTATACACTGAAAATGAGACTCAACAATTCATTTCAAAGCGTCTTCCTTCATACCCGTCTCCCTAATTCTGGTAAGTCAAGATAATTGGAAAGTGGGCCTATGGCCTGACTTGGGAATGTACTTGTGACATTACGCGCCCCCTAGGAGTACATAAGGTCAATTGGATACTATTTCACATTTAAACCCTGTCCACAGGGGCACAGGAGGAATGAGAGAGTGCGAGAGGATACAACACTCGCCCACAACCCTGAACAACTGAGAGAGATCTGTTTATCTGCATCGGTGAAACAGAATTCTGCAAGCCCAGTAGACTGCCACCAGTTCCTTGTTAGATATAAGCCTGGTCCATTAACAGGTTACATATCGGGCGAGAAACCTGCCTGATTGCATGATATTTGAGACCAAGAAAATGGACACGTGGTTCAAGGATCGAGACAAGAACAGCTCAGGATCACATTTTATATATTTAATCATCTAAAGGGCACACTAGACAAGCAATATATAAATAGGGGATACAGCTATATATATACTCGTCAAAAGTGCAAATACATGTAAGGTATGAGTAAAAACAAATGAGGCAACAAGATGTGTTAAGCTACCCGAGGTTAGCTTGGTGCAGGGCACACATACGGATGAATGCGGCCCATTGGTCCTGTCTGGATTCTCCTGATAAACTTGTGGCATATACCCCCTCCCAGTGTCGGACTGGGGGTTTTGGGGCCCACAGGGGAATTGATCTTGGGGGGCCCAACCTACTGTACATGAAAACATTACCGGCCTCTTGGACATAAATGCGCCCATTTTACCACATAATACAGTGTGTAAAAAAGAACTGTATTGTGTAGTACAATAGCAAGTGAGTCACATATCTGTCTATCTCACACATGTCAGTTTAACATATCATAGACACATGGCTAAGTAGCTCTATCAATATCCCCCTACACCCACATACAATATCCCCCTCCACGTTTCCCTTGGTCATGCACCTCCCCATCTTCTAAAATAAACACCAGCAAGAAAGTTAAAGTCTAACTCCTATCACAGGGTCAGGTGTTCCCTTAATTTTACAATCAGGGACACATGTACGCTGCCACTAAACTAACGTCGATATAACCTACAACACCACCATATAGAGACCACATAGAGGTCAGACACCAGCTCAGGTATAACCTACAACACCGCCATATAGAGACCACATAGAGGTCAGACACCAGCTCAGGTATAACCTACAACACCGCCATATAGAGACCACATAGAGGTCAGACACCAGCTCAGGTATAAACTACAACACCACCATATAGAGACCACATAGAGGTCAGACACACTCAGCTCAGGTATAACCTACCACACCTCAATATAGAGACCACATACAGGTCAGACACCAGCTCAGGTATAACCTACAACACCGCCATATAGAGACCACATAGAGGTCAGACACCAGCTCAGGTTTAACCTACAACACCGCCATATAGAGACCACATAGAGGTCAGACACCAGCTCAGGTATAACCTACAACACCACCATATAGAGACCACATAGAGGTCAGGTACCAGCTCAGGTATAACCTACAACACTGCCATATAGAGACCACATAGTGATCAGACACCAGCTCAGGTATAACCTACAACACTGCCATATAGAGATCACATAGAGGTTAGACACCAGCTCGGGTCAACTCACATTACAGTGAATTCAGCACTGATCCAGTATAGAAGCAAAATAACCCCTGAAATCAGGGACTCACAGGAGACGTCTTATCTGATGAGTCGTTCTCTTGTCTCATGAGTCGTTCTTATTCCCTTTTCTTCTGCATCCGTTCCACACCAACATGATGACTTGTCCCGGCCACCACTCAACCCTGCAGAAATTACACACAAATATCTTAGAATCCTCAATTTTCCAGCATCTCTTCACCTATTCCCACCTCTGTACAAACTTCCCAGGGGTGGGAGAGCGGGTACAGGCCATAACTTAGAGACCTAGAGACCTGGTATCCTAAGGGGGTGTGGAGAGAACTCACCCCCTTGAGATAATGCTACAACTATGGGCTGCTCCCCTCTCAATTATAATACCAGGTAGGTAGGCAAATGGAAAGGCCCCAGGTAACTAGATAGGCCCTATTTAGGTAGGTAGACTCCCGCTGGATAAGTTAGTAGGTACCTAGCCATAGGTGGCTAGGTAAATAGCCCCCAGGTAGATATGCAGGCCCTAGTTAGGCAAGTTGATAGTCTACAGGTAGGTTGTTGGACCCCAGTTAGGTAGGTAGGTGTTGGTGAGTCCCAGTTAGTTAGGCTGTAGGTAGGTGGTTGCCCCCAGTTAGGTAAGCTGTAGGTAGTTAGGACCCACTTTATATAGACTGTAAGCAGTTATAGACTCCCTTTATGTAGTATATAGGCAGTTAGGGTCCCCCATTAGATAATATACAGGCAGTTAGGGTCCCCTTTAGGTAATCTACAGGCAGTTAGGGCCTCCCTTAGGTAGTATACAGGCAGTTAGGGCCTCCCATTAGGTAGTATACAGGCAGTTAGGGCCTCCCTTAGGTAGTATACAGGCAGTTAGGGCCTCCCTTTAGGTAGTATACAGGCAGTTAGGGCCTCCCTTTTAGGTAGTATACAGGCAGTTAGGGTCCCCCTTTAGGTAGTATACAGGCAGTTAGGGGCCCCCCTTTAGCTAGTGTGCAGGACGTCAAGGCCCCCTTTAGGTTTTAGGTAGTCAGGGCCCCCCCCTTTAGTTTTTAGGTAGTCAGGGCCCCCCTTTAGTTTTTAGGTAGTCAGGGCCCCCCTTTAGTTTTTAGGTAGTCAGGGCCCCCCTTTAGTTCTAGGCAGTCAGGCCCCCTTTAGTTTTTAGGTAGTCAGGGCCCCCCTTTAGTTTTTAGGTAGTCAGGGCCCCCTTTAGTTTTAGGCAGTCAGGTCCCCCTTTAGGCAGTCAGGGCTCCCTTTATGTTTACGTAGTCAGGGCTCTTTTTAGGCAGTCAGGGCCCCCTTTATGTTTAGGCAGTCAGGGCTCCCTTTAGGCAGTCAGGGCCCCCTTTATGTTTAGGTAGTCAGGGACCCCCTTAGGCTGTCAGGGCCCCCTTTAGGTAGTCAGGGCCCCCTTTAAATTGCCAGGGCCCCCCTCAGATTGCCAGGGCCCCCCTGTAGGTAGCCAGGGCCCCCCTTTAGATGGCCAGGGCCCCCCTGTAGGTAGCCAGGGCCCCCCTGTAGGTAGCCAGGGCTCCCTCTGGTAGTCAGGGCCCCCCTGTAGGTAGCCAGGGCCCCCCCTTAGGTCGTCCGGTCCCCCCTTTTGGTCGTCTGGGCCCCCCTGTAGGTAGCCAGGGCCCCCCTTTAGGTAGCCAGGGCTCCCTCTGGTAGTCAGGGCCCCCTGTAGGTAGCCAGGACTCCCTCTGTTAGTCAGGGCCCTCCTGTAGGTAGCCAGGGCCCCCTGTAGGTAGCCAGGGCTCGCTATGGTAGTCAGGGCCCCCCTTTAGGTAGCCAGGTCCCCCCTGTCGTTAGCCAGGGCCCCCCTTAAGGTAGTCAGGGCCCCCCTTTAGTCAGGGCCCCCCTTTAGGTAGCCAGGGCTCCCTCTGGTTGTCCGGGCCCCCTTTAGGTAGCCAGGACCCCCTCTGTGAGTCAGGCCCCCCTGTATGGATCCAGGGCCCCCCTGTAGGTAGCCAGGGCTCCCTATGGTAGCCAGGGCCCCCCTTTAGGTAGCCAGGGCCCCCCATTAGGTAGGCAGGGCCCCCCTGTAGGTAGCCAGGTCCCCCCTTTAGGCAGCCAGGGCTCCCTCTGGTAGTCAGGGCCCCCCTGTAGGTAGTCAGTGACCCCATTACGTAGTTAATAGAAAAAAAACCATCCCCTTACCTCAGTCCCGCTCCTAGCCGCCCTGCATAGGCGGCGCGGTGATGTGACGTCACCGCGCGCCTTCGTCACTAGTAGGGGCCGGCACCTGTCAGGCTGAAGGCCTAACACCTTCAGCCTGCCAGGGAGATCAGAGGAGCGCAGGGCTAGTGGTGCTGTGCTCCATTGACACCGCGCAGCCCCGGGAGTCGGGGACATTAGACCGGTCTCTGAGTGCTCGGGACATAAGTCCCGGTCGTTCAGTGACCTGATGCGGCGGCACTGCCTCCGGGGCCCAAAGCAGCGTGGCGCCCACCGGGGGATTCACCGAACCCCCAGCGTCCCAGTCCGAGCCTGCCCCCTCGCAATAGAATCAACAATGGCACATGTGGAACATCACTTTTGTCTACACTGGCACATCTCCCGAACCCTCCTGTCACACCCTCTCACACCCCTGGGATGGTCTGACATTCTCCTCCCTCCAGTGCCAAGCTGTTTCTAGCTTCTAACATGGAATGGACCATACCTTTTCCCAGGAATGGCGCCCAGCGGTGGCTCTGGTACCATCAGAACTGGATGGGCCCAAGCTATGTTGGGGTATCAAATGGAGGGTCGCTGTTCTGTTTCTGGTACCAGTTTCCTGTTTCTCCCTACCCGTTGGTTCTATAAATGAGAGAGTGACAGCTATGTGTGGGTAGTGTTTTAATATTACAAATATGAAATCAGGGTGTGCTTGTGACGTATGGTTATTCCATAATTCTTTATGGAACTTCAGTGCTATGCATCTTCCATATTTGATACTTAGCCCTTTGGAAGAAAGCACTACCTTGGCCCCGTAGAGGCCTGCTATGGTAAGAACAGAATAATAAAAGGCCTTTGAGGCTTGACTTACTGCTGAGAGTGCTTCCCTTGCACCAAATGGCTGGCTAAATTTTCAGTGGTTTATGTGATGTGACTGAGGGTGAAATTGTGTATCACAAGGCATTATGGGAAAGGAGCTGGGAAGTTCACTGCGCCCTCTATAGGTTGTAACAAATCCTCAATTTACTTCTGATTCACTGAATCTTTGAGAAGCAAAAAGGAATAATTGTCAAGCCAATATTGCTCATCTACATACGCCGTTTCGGGGTTTTGCCCCTCATCAGTGTAGAGCAGAGTGATATTGGCTTGACTGGGTGGGAGGCAATGAGTGGCTGAGAGAAGGGGAACATCTCTCCTTATGGAGAGCACCAGTTAAGGTGTGTAGTGTTTTGATTGCCTTTTAGCCCACTACTAAGCATCTGCATATCACAAGGCATTATGGGAAAGGAGCTGGGAAGTTCACTGCGCCCTCTATAGGTTGTAACAAATCCTCAATTTACTTCTGATTCACTGAATCTTTGAGAAGCAGAAAGGAATAATTGTCAAGCCGATATTGCTCATCTCATCGGCAAAACGGCATATGTAGATGAGCAATATTGGCTTGACAATTGAGGATTTGTTGCAAAATATAGAGGGTGCAGTGAATTTCCCAGCTCCTTTCCCATAATGCCTTGTGATATGCAGATGCTTAGTAGTGGGCTAAAAGGCAATCAAAACACTACACACCTTAACTGGTGCTCTCCATAAGGAGAGATGTTCCCCTTCTCTTGGTGAACTTGTGTAAAATTCAAGAAATGGGGGGGGGGAGACTTTGTCATTATCCTCACAGAAAGAATTGAGGCATTTAGTTTCCAATTACAATGAAGAAAGTAAGGAATCTTAATTTGCTTTGGTGGCTTTGTCAGGAGAAAGAGTGAGGTTTATGCCTAGATAGTCTATTTCTTTTCCTGCTAAATTAAATCAAGCAGGACTTGGATTTATATAATTTATAATAGGATTGTTTGGAGAAAAGATCTAAGTTTTCAATAATGACAGATAATGAGGAGTTGGAAGAGGAGCATAGTAGCAGGACATCATCCACAAATAAACTGATCTTATATTCCCTATAATTGTCTCCTATGCCCTCTATATTGTGTTTAGATCTTATATATTCGGCCAGTGGTTCCATGCATAAGATAAAAATAATAGGGGAGAGAGGACATCCTTGTCTGGTACCGTTTGACAGGGTAAATGGTTGAGACAAGAAGCCTGCATTTAAGACTCTAGCTAAAGGAGTTATAGTAGTGCTCAAAAGTTAACAAACCCCTGCAGAATTTTTGCGGTTTTCGCCTTTTTTCAGATAACATGAATGATAACACAAAAACTTTTTTTCCACTCATGGTTAGTGGGTGGGTGAAGCCATTTATTGTCAAACTACTGTGTTTTCTCTTTTTAAATCATAATGACAACCAAAAACATCCAAATGACCCCGATCAAAAGTTTACATACCCCAGTTCTTAATACTACGTATTGCCCCCTCTAACATGATGAGGCTCTTTATTTTCTCAGATAGTAAAGCTGCCCATTCTTCTTGACAAAAAGCCTCCAGTTCCTGTAAATTCCTGGGCTTTCTTGCATGAACTGTGCTCTTGAGATATCCCCAGAGTGGCTCAATAATATTGAGGTCAGGAGACTGAGATGGCCACTACCAAAACCCTTTCCCCTTTGTTCTGCTGTAGCCAATGACAGGTCGACTTGGCCTTGTGTTTTGGATCGTTGTCATGTTGGAACGTCCAAGTACTTCCCATGCGCAGCTTCCGGGCTGATGAGTGCAAATTTGCCTCAAGTATTTGCTGATAAAGTGCTGCATTCATCTTTCTTTCAACTTTGAACAAGTTTCCTGTGCCTTTGTAGCTCACAAATTCACAAAACATCAGCGATCCACCTCTGTGCTTAACAGTAGGAATGGTGTTCCTTTCATCATAGGCTTCATTGACACCTCTCCAAATGTAACGTTTATGGTTGTGGCCAAAAAGTTTGATTTTGGTCTCATCACTCTAAATTACCTTGTTCCAGAAGTTTTGAGGCTTGTCTCTGTGCTGTTTGGCGTATTGTAGGTGAGATACTTTGTGGTATTTGTGCAGTAATGGCTTTCTTCTGGCGACTCAACCATGCAGCCCATTTTTCGTCAAGTGCCTCCTTATTGTGCATAATAATAATAATAATCTTTATTTATATAGCGCCAACATATTCCGCAGCACTTTACAATATAGAGGGAATAAGCACAGACAAACCAGACATTACATTATAAAAAAGCTACTGACAAAAAAGACAACAGGTGTGAGGGCCCTGCACTCAAGAGCTTACAATCTATTAGGGTGTATGGGTGAAACAAAGGCTGACAAGTGCTTGGTTTACAATGGACCAGCCATGTTACATAAATATAGGGTAGTATACATAAAATGTGGATGAACCTGCCATCCCAACCATTACATCTATATACAGATAAGTGCCTGTGGGTGCCAAAGTGTAGGAAGTGACGAATCTGTGACAGAATTTGGGGGGTTGACAATTAGGGATTTTGATAGGCTTGTCTAAGAAGATGAGTTTTCAGAGCGCATTTAAAACTGTGAGGGTTGTGAGTGTGCGTGATCACATGGGGTAACATGTTCCAGAGAACTGGTGCAATACGTGCAAAATCTTGGAGACGGACATGGGAGGTTCGGATGAGTGAGGTGTGTAGTCTTAGATCAGTAGCAGAGGGAGAGAGCGGGTAGGGTGGTAGACAGAGATGAGGGAGGAGATGTATGGGGTGCAGCACTGTGGAGAGCCTTATGTGTGAGAGTGATGAGTTTATGTTGTATTCTGTACTGAATAGGCAGCCAGTGCAGAGGCTGACACAGGGTAGAGGCATCAGTATAGCGGCTGGAAAGAAAGACAAGCCTGGCTGCTGCATTCAGGACAGATTGGAGAGGAGAGAGTTTACAGAGAGGAAGACCAACAAGTAGGGAGTTACAGTAGTCAAGACGAGAATGAATAAGAGCAACAATGAGAGTTTGAGTTGTTTCCACAGTGAGAAATGGACGGATTCTGGAGATGTTCTTGAGGTGCAGGTGACAAGAGCGGGCAAGGGATTTGATATAGGGGGTGAAGGTCAGATCAGAGTCTAGTATAACCCCCAGACAGCGGGCCTGCTGCCTAGGAGTTATGGTGGTACCACACACAGAGAGAAATAGCAGGGAGAGGTCGGTTAGTAGACGGTGGGGTGGCTAGAAGTTCAGTTTTAGTGAGGTTTAGTTGGAGATAGAGAGAGGACCTGCTGTCAGCGACAGCGGACAGACAGTCACTGGTGTTTTGTAGCAGGGCAGGAGTGATGTCTGGGGAGGAAGTGTATAGTTGAGTGTCATCAGCGTAGAGATGGTACTGGAAGCCAAATCTGCTGATGGTTTGTCCAATGGGGGCTGTGTAGAGTGAAAAGAGGAGAGGACCAAGAACGGATCCCTGAGGAACCCCGACAGCAAGAGGGAGAGGAGAGGAGGTAGAACCGGAAAATGAGACACTGAAGGAGCGGTCAGAGAGGTAGGAAGAGAACCAAGAGAGAGCAGTGTCCTGGATACCGATGGCGCGGAGCATGCTGAGGAGATGGTGGTGATCCACAGTGTCAAACGCTGCAGAGAGATCAAGAAGAAGCAGCAATGAGTAGTTACCCTGAGATTTGCTGTCAGGAGATCATTTGAAACGTTAGAAAGAGCAGTTTCCGTGGAGTGTAGGGTGCGGAAACCGGATTGCAGAGGGTCTAGAAGAGAGTTAGCAGAGAGATAGCGGATCAGGCGAGAGTAGACCAAGCGTTCCAGGAGTTTGGAGATGAAGGGCAGGTTAGAGACTGGTCGGTAGTTGGCGGCGCAGGAGGGGTCCAGAGAGGGCTTTTTAAGTAAGGGAGTTATAACAGCGTGTTTAAAGGAAGATGGGAAGATCCCAGTGGAGAGAGAGAGGTTACAGATTGTAGTGAGAGGTGAGAGAGGACAGCTGGAGAAATGGACTGGACAAGGTGGGAGGGAATGGGGTCACTAGAGCAAGTGGTGGGGCGAGCAGACAGGAGAAGCCTGGACACTTCTTCTTCTGATGTCGGGTCAAGGACTGAGAGCAGATTAGAGGATGTGTGGGGAGGGACAGGATGGGTGTTAATTGGGGATTGTGATGTGATGTTTTGCCGGATGCTGTCAATTTTGTCTTTGAAGTGAGTGGCCAGGTCTTCAGCACAGAAGTCAGTGACCAGGGCCTGAGCTTTGGGCCTGAGAAGGGAGTGGAAGGTGTCAAGCAGTCGTTTTGGGTTGTTGTGTAGTGTTGAGATGAGGGAGGTGAAATATTTTTGTGCATCTTGAAACAGCCACACCACTAGTTTTCAAAAAGTCATGTATTTCAGCTGATGTTATTTGTGGGTTTTTCTTTGCAATCCAAACGATTTTCCTGGCAATTGTGGCCGAAACTGACCACTGTTTGGTTTTTACAGAGCCCCTGTTTTTCCATTTGTTAATCACAGTTTGAACACTGCTGACTGACATTGTCAATTCCTTGGATATCTTTTTGTATCCTTTTCCTGTTTTATACAGTTCAACTACCTTTTCCCATAGATCCATTGACAATTCTTTTGCTTTCCCCATGACTCACAATCCAGAAACATCAGTGGTAGGATGAAGGATGCAGGAGTCTGTCTGGATCTCAGAAACTCACTCAGCTTTTATGCACACACACTGATTACAAGCAAGCAGGTCACAGGTCAGGATGTTACCTTTAGTAGCCATTCAAACCCATTTTTGTCAACTTCTGTGCCTGTATCAGGCCAAAATCACCAGGGTATGTAAACTTTTGATCAGGGTCAATTGGATGTTTCTGGTTGTCATTATGATTTAAAAAGAGAAAGCACAGTAGTTTGACAATAAATGGCTTCACCCAACCACTAACCATGAGTGGAAAAATAGTTTTTGTTTTATCATTCACATTCTATGAAAAAAGGCCAAGAAAGCAAGAATTCTGCCAGGGTATGTAAACTTTTGAGCACAACTGTATATACAGAATGCGTACTGCCGAGGCTGTTAATCTGGAGAATCCAAAGCTATGTAAAACCGATTCCAGGTATTTCCAGTTTACACTGTCAAACGCTTTCTCGGTATCCAGTGATAACACAAACAAATTTATAGTGGATTTGGAAGCTATTTGTATGAAATCTAAGATATGTCTTGTAGCATCTCTAGCTGGATGCCCTGGACAAAACCCACTCGGTCTGGATGTATGACCTGTGGAAGGAATTCATTAACATGTAAGGCAAGAACTTAGCATAGAGCTTTATGTCTGTATTACGTTAAGAAATCGGGTGATAATTCGCTGGGTGGTCTGTATGTTTACCTGGTTTGGGGATAATTACTATGATAGTAATTAAAAGTTCCTTTGGTGATGATGAAGTAGAAGCTGTTTCATTAAACATATCACAAAAATGAGGAGTAAGTAATCCACTGAACTGTTATTATTTGGTCCTCCAAGGTCTCACAATTGTCAAAATCCAGGGATTCAGCTCTGGATAAGGAGGTTCTAGCTAAAAGGGAAATTAGAGACCCCTTTTGGTAGAGGTAGAAGACTGTGAGGAATTGGGGAAGAATTCAGTTAGTATCTATGGTTTGGATTTCTGTTTTTTCTTAGTTGTGTTTCCAATTTGGGGAGAAAGGATTCAGATAAGGATTAAGAAGGTTTTGGTGAGTTCACCACTCTTCTTACATTTTTTGTCCTTCCTCCTTCTCTTCCTAAATGACATGGGAGGTTGTGCCAAAGGATGTCTTCATTACAGGTCCCTCTGTATAACTGGGAAGTCCAGATGTGACAGGACAGGAAACTGATGGGCTTCTTGTTAGGCACTTGTTTCTATGGACTATGTATTCATTCCACTATAAACTGACAATATTTATTTTTAATTCCCCACCTAGTATGCCCAGTAATGTGCTAGGCATCTGTTTCTATGGACTATATTTTCTTTCCACTATAAACTGCCTATATATCCTGTTCATTCCCCACTTATTATAGACAGGTGAAGTGATAGGCACCTGTTTCTGTGGAATATGTGTTCATTCCACTATAAGCTGCCTATATATCCTGTTCAGTCCCCATCTAGCATGCACAGGTAAAGTGCTAGGCACCTGCTTCTATGGAAAATGTGTTAATTTCACTACAAACTGCCAATATACTGTATCTTGTTCATTCCCCATGTATCATGCACAGGAAAAATGTTTCTATAGAATATGTGTTATTTCTACTATATACTGCCAATATTTCTTTTTTATTCCCCATCTGTTATGCACAATAAAAATTGTTAGGCACCTGTTTCTACGGAATATGTCTATTCCACTATAAAATGCCCACATATCCTGTTTATTCCCAACCTATTGTGCACAGGTAAAGTGCTAGGTAGTGTTGAGCGATTACTATCGACAAAGTTGAAATCGGCACAGTTTTTATGTTGATTGAAATTTTTAGATCATGCGATAATTTAGGTTAAAATCTGTGCATCATCTATTAAGATCGCGCCATTTTCAGGGGTTCCTGTCATTTTGGCGGCCAGCAAATCAGCTTACAGAATAGAGCAGGGTGAGATGTGTGTGAGAACCATGACTGGTATGTTGGTATGGTTGCGAATAGGCTGAAAAATCACATGACCTCGTTTACCATAGAACAGCCCTTCCTGTTCATGATCAGTGTCCTCTCAGCGACACATGCAGGAGGACGTGCCGCTCTGCCTGTGTCCAACAGCTCAGCGAAATTATTCTATTTCCATTGACAGAGAAAGCTCTATTGTTTAGCTGTGGATCCTTACAACTTAGTTAGATCAAGATTGGAAGATTTTATGTAGTTAGTAGAGAATTTTAACAGTGAGCAAGCTACCGCTGTAAAGTCACGGAGGGGGAGCGGGGGGAGTAGAAGGTGCCCGCGGGCAAACACAGAAAATCTCTATAAAGAATACTGGCTAAAGTCACCAAGACTTAGTGTATGACATTGCACTGCAATAGCTTTATTATTAACAGTTTTCTATTGAATATTTCCTGGATATTGTCAGACCTGAACTTATATTAGATTTACATATCTTTTCATAGTACTGCAGGTCTCTTTTGTTAGGTGCAAAACCCACTTTTTATATCAGCATACATTTCAATTAGGTGTTCTTTTCATTTTTTTTCCCATTCCACTTTGTTGATATAGCCACCCTTGCAGTTAAAAATTAGAATCCAGAGAAATTTGTATGTCACCAACAGGTTGAATAGGTGGCCAAAAATATTCTTTTATTATCCGAATACATTTACAGATAACGAGTTTTTTTTCACCTTTTGCGCACTAAGCTTTGTTCCATCGAGGCACCTTGCACTTAAATGTGAATACAGCAATTTTTGTAGTCACCACAGGTGAATTGATAGTGCCAAAAATACCATTTATTATCCGAATACATTACAGATACGTGTTTTTTTCACTTTGGCGCACTACAGCTTTGTTCATTGAGGCACCTTGCACTTAAATGTGAATACAGCAATTTTGTAGTCACCAGAGGTGAATTGAAAGGTGCCAAAAATACCTTTTATTATCCGAATACATTACCGATACGTGTTTTTTTCACTTTTGCGCACTACAGCTTTGTTCATTGAGGCACCTTGCACTTAAATGTGAATACAGCAATTTTGTAGTCACCACAGGTTAATTGATAGGTGCCAAAAAATACCATTTATTATCCGAATACATTACAGATACGTGTTTTTTCACTTTGGCGCACTACAGCTTTGTTCATTGAGGCACCTTGCACTTAAATGTGAATACAGCAATTTTGTAGTCACCACAGGTGAATTGAAAGGTGCCAAAAATACCTTTTATTATCCGAATACATTACAGATACGTTTTTTTTCACTTTGGCGCAGGCCAGCTTTGTTGATAGATCTACTTTGCAGTTAAATTTGAATACAGCAATTTTGTAGTCACCACAGGTGAATTGAAAGTTGCCAAAAATACCTTTTATTATCCGAATACATTACAGATACGTGTTTTTTCACTTTGGCGCAGGCCAGCTTTGTTGATAGATCTACTTTGCAGTTAAATTTGAATACAGCAATTATGTAGTCACCACAGGTGAATTGAAAGGTGCCAAAAATACCGTTTATTACCCGAATACATTACAGATATGTGTTTTTTCACTTTTGCGCACTACAGCTTTGTTCATTGAGGCACCTTGCACTTAAATGTGAATACAGCAATTTTTGTAGTCACCACAGGTTGAATTGATAGGTGCCAAAAATACATTTATTATCCGAATACATTACAGATACGTGTTTTTTTTCACTTTTGCGCACTACAGCTTTGTTAATTGAGGCACCTTGCACTTAAATGTGAATACAGCAATTTTGTGTTGGGTCACCACTACGGTGATTTGTACAGTTGCCGCAAAAAAATCTTTTTTCACCAATAATTACAGGTATACTTTTATTATCCGAATACATTACAGATACGTGTTTTTTGCACTTTTGCCCAGTCCAGATTTGTTGATAGAGCCACCTTGCAGTTAAATTTGAATCCAGCAATTTTGTAGTCACCACAGGTGAATTGATAGGTGCCAAAAATACCTTTTATTATCCGAATACATTACAGATACGTGTTTTTTGCACTTTTGCCCAGTCCAGATTTGTTGATAGAGCCACCTTGCAGTTAAATTTGAATCCAGCAATTGTGTAGTTACCACAGGTGAATTGATAGGTGCCAAAAAAATACCTTTTATTATCCGAATACATTACAGATACGTGTTTTTTTCACTTTGGCGCACTACAGCTTTGTTCATTGAGGCACCTTGCACTTAAATGTGAATACAGCAATTTTGTAGTCACCACAGGTGAATTGAAAGGTGCCAAAAATACCTTTTATTATCCGAATACATTACAGATACGTGTTTTTTCACTTTGGCGCAGGCCAGCTTTGTTGAAAGTTATAAATGAAGGTAGATTTGAATACAGCAATTTTGTAGTCACCACAGGTGAATTGATAGGTGCCAAAAAATACCTTTTATTATCCGAATACATTACAGATACGTGTTTTTTGCACTTTTGCCCAGTCCCGATTTGTTGATAGAGCCACCTTGCAGTTAAATTTGAATCCAGCAATTGTGTAGTTACCACAGGTGAATTGATAGGTGCCAAAAAATACCTTTTTCTATCCGAATACATTACAGATACGTGTTTTTTACACTTTGGCGCACTACAGCTTTGTTTATTGAGGTACCTTGCACTTAAATGTGAATACAGCAATTTTGTATTCACCACAGGTGAATTGATAGGTGCCAAAAATACCTTTTATTATCCGAGTACATTACAGATACATGTTTTTTCACTTTGGCGCAGGCCAGCTTTGTTGATAGATCTACTTTGCAGTTAAAATGAATCCAGCAATTTTGCTTTGATTTGAGGATTTGAGAATAGCTGTGATTTGCCGTCTTTTAATAAGAGACTTTCCAAAACTCTTCCATACCTTCTCAAATTTTTATATTTCTGAACATGGAGCGAAATTTAGGTGGTAAGCGAGCAAAGGGGGGGGGGGGTGGGATATGGAGTTAGAGGTACGAGAGAAGGTGCTCCTTCCAGTGCTGGTGACAACACGCATGCCAGCGGATCGTCAGTTGCAGGACCGTCAGGCCTGTCATCGCTGGGTCAGAGCCCTGTGAAGAGCGTCGCCAATCTGTCCTTCAGTGGTTAATGCAACCTGCATCCAGCAGTCTTACCTCCTCGTCCTCCCAGTCACGGCCACAAATGTCGTCATCAGAATCATCAGCATCCGTCCAACATTAGGCAGCCCAAATGTCAACTCGTGTACCCACCACTGTGGATAATCCATTTTCTGAATACCTCTTTGATGACAAAATACGGTTGGGGTCAGAAGGCATGTTAAAAGATCAAGACGCCAAAGAGGAGGATTTTGTCTGCTCTGACGCCCAGTTACTGATGCCATCAGAGGAGGAGAAGGAAGCCGGTCAATCGGCAAAAATGCTGGGCGGTCGGCAACGCCTTGCAGTCCCTCTTGCTTGTAGCCCGCAGCTCCTGGATGCAGAATGTCAGGATGACGAAGTCACCTGTGTTGATGATGATGAGGACGACATTGCAGATCCAACGTGGTCTTTTTAGCAGAATTTGCTTGCGAGCGCTTCATCACTGGATAGACAATGGGGTAGTGTCAGTACGGGTCCCGCCTCAAAAAGGGAGAGGGCGGTCGCAGAAGTCCTCTGATATGATTCTGCCAGCCACGGTCAGCGCAAACCCCGCTACTCGCTTATTGCCGTCAAAAAGGTCCAGGACCTCTCAAGCCTGGGTCTTCTTTGACCAAGCCTCTGATTCACCCAGCGATGTCATATGTCACCTTTGCCGTAAACGCATAAGTAGAGGCAAGAACCTTAGGTGGTTAACCACCACCATCATGTCTAGTCACATGCAGCGAATGCATGAGTTGAAATGGAGGCAACACTTGGCCAAAAAAGGCCAGACCGACGCCGGGCCTCCAACCACTGTCAAAACCCCTCTGTTCCCCCCCCTCCTCCCCACCACCAAGCTTTCCTCAGTGCCCATTCTCTCAGAGTCGACCCCCAGGGATCACCTCCGCTTCAGCTCCCCCCGTCGCCCGAGTACCACCAGCCCCACCAGAGACCCACCAACCCCTTTTAACCTCCCGCCATTTTTTTAAATGACCTGCACGCCGTACAGCGCCAGTTAGCAGCCAGCCTTCTGTCTGAAAACGGACTTGGTAGTGGTCCGCTGGACCACCGCAGGCGATGTAATTAAGCCACGCCAGGAACGAATCTAAGTAGCCCCCCGGTTTTCACCAAGCCCGCCGCAAAGCGGGATGGATTGCGCGGCGTGGGGTACCAGGGTCTTACCCCCCCGACTGACTTGCCTGCGGTGGCGGCCGAGGTGCAGCGAGGTACAGAAGCGTAGTCCGGGGAAAGAGCGTGGGCAGGAGAAGGTCAGGGGGAGGCGGCAAAGGTTCGTGGTCGGGACAGGCGGAAGGTCAGGCAGCGGCAGGGTTCGGGGGTCGAGAAACGTAGCAAGGTCGGTACACGGGAAGGCAAATAGACTATCAGGAACGCTTTCCCAAAGGCACGGGGGAACAAAGACCCGCGGGAAGTGCGTGGGCCAAAACTTAAAAAAGAGACAGGGGCCCCGGGAAATTAGCCAATTACCGGCGCACTTCCCCTTTTAAAATTTCAGAACAGCTGCGCTGGGGGCGCGCATGCGCATTCCGGCCAGGGCGCGGACCGAACGGGATGGGGTCGGGGAGGGAAAAGGGACGGATGCAGCCACGGGCGACAGTGGGACCCTCGGCGGCACCCGGTCCCCGCCGGGGACCTGCCGCGGTGGACACGGGTGCGCCGTCGTTCCGTGGAACCGGACCGCGGTCAAACCCGTAACAGTATCCTCCCCTTAGACCTCCCCCTCCTTTTAGGTATGCAGAAACCTGAAGAGGAGGTTCACTTGATTCAGGATTTGGGGGTTTTGCATTCCGGCTCCCGAACTCTCTTACGGGCCGAAGCCCTTCCAATCTAACCCTCTAACAGGAAGAAGCGCTTTCCCTCTGACCGTTCTTCAACTTTCATCTCCAAGATGGTCCTTACCTCAAAGATGTCAGCGGACTTGGCTACAGGGGAAGGTGTTACATCCCCTGAGAGAAAAATGGTTCAGGTCCATCGGCATAAAGGAAGGGAGAACATGGAAGCTTTTGGGACCGTAGAGATGGTAGGCAGGAGAGCTTTGTACTCACCCCGGGGTTACAACTGCCGAAGAACCTTGAAGGTTCCGAGGAAGCGAGGGCCCAATTTGAGACTAGGAACCTTCAGGCGCACGACACTCGGAGGAAGCCAAACTTTGTCCCCCTGGAGGAATGTTGGGGCAGGTCTTCTCCTCTTATATCCCGCCTGAGGTCTTCATACGGCAAAGGCCCGAAATAGGTAACGTCGCGTCTTCCATGCCAGATGGCCTTGATACCCGAACCATTGGGTCGTTGACAGCGGGCACATCCCGAATTAGTGGGCAGGGGAAGGGGGGGGGTGCGGATGGCGGCCATAGGACCTACAAAGAATGGAGAGACGGCCGGCTGCCTCCGAGACGCGATGGTTGTATGAAATTAGCGGCCCAAGGAGCACTCGGCCCGGGCCCAGTGTCCTTACGTCCAGCATACAAAGTGAACGCCATGTATTCCCAGTTTAACCCTCTCCAACCTGCCCCATTGGATTGAGGTTGATATGCAGACGAAAAGTGCCTACTGTGACTTTGCAGACTGGAGCATAGTCACGGCCAAAATCGGGAAACAAAAATTGACCCCACAACCAGCGGTCCGGAGACAATGTGTGAAGGAAACCCAAGGAGTCGGAGAAACAAGTCGGAAGAAATGATTGGCTAAAGTTGTAATCGGACAAGCAGACCAGGGAAAAGTACGAAGTGGGACATCTTTTAAACCGGTCATTAACCACCCAGATGACCGAATTCTCCCAAGGGAGGCCGGCAGTCTGTGATGTATCCATGGCTAAGTGCGCCAGGGGATCTCTGGCATCGGGGCTAGTGGATGGCAGGAAAAAAAAAAAGAAAAACACTGCAGCCAGTGGCTGGGACCATGTTCCGAGCACCATGTGAATACAGGCGAGCCCGCCCGAGAAGTCCCCTAGACTTCCTGTGCCAGGGGGTCTGCCACCCAGTAGTGGCCGTGAGATCAAGTAGCGTAGACTTCCGTGCTCCGGAATAGACCAGCCAAGAGAGAGCTATGGCCCCATTTCCAACACCTTCTTCCTGATGCCCCGGTGCCGGCTGCCAAACAAAGTCTTCGCCAGTAGGGACGTACTGCGAGAAACTGCTGAGCCACGTGAGACCAACCGTTCGGGAGAAATGATGTGTTTTGACACGGTTTACTTCCCCGACCACGTCCGAGGCAAGGGAGAGGGCGTCAGCCTTGACGATTTTTATTCTGCAGCAGGTCGGAAATGTATGCGAAAGTCGAAACTTGAAAAAAGAAAGAACCATCGGGCTTGCGAGGATTCAAGCGCTGGCTTGTCTGAAGATAAAGTAAATTTTATGGTCCATAAATAGTGTCGATAGGATACGAGCCTACCCTCCACAGATGTCGCCACTCCTCAGGGCTAACCTTGATGGCTGAAGAGTCCCGGTCCCCAATGGCATAGTTCCGCTCCGTCGGACGAAAAGTTCTTAGAGAAGAACCCACATGTGAGAATCTTGAGCCCTTGGGCCCTTCTGTGTGAGGAACCGCCCCTGCCCCCACAGAAGAAGCACCCACCTCCAAGGAACACAGCTTCTCGGATCAGGCCGTACCAAAACAGGTGGCAGTGGAGAAGGCAGTTTTCAGACCATCAGAACGCCTTCTCAGCCCTCAGGAGCCAGCATCTCGGGTTCGCGTCTTCCTAGTGAGGGCCGACGATAGAGACACCAAATTGGATAAGTGGGAAAAAATTGGCGGTAAAATTCGCTAAGCCCAGGAAGCGCTGGATGGCCCGAAGACCGACGAGGACGAGGCCATTGTAGCACACCGCTGAGAGTTTAGCTGGGTCCATCATCAAGGCCCTTGGCTGAGAACGATATACCCAGGAAGGGAAGGCTGTTCTGATTGGAATGAACTTACAGACCCAGCTTGGCGTACAGAACATTGCTGCGTAGACGTCGCAGACCCTTGCGCACTTGGGGTTCGGTGCGTCAGAAGAATCGGGAGAAAATTAGGATGTCCATCCAAGTACACGTATAAACGCAGGTGTACAGGAGATCCCGGAAGACAATCGTTTTAACAAATTCTTGAAGACACTGCGAGGCGGATGCAAGAGCCAAAGGGTCATTACGAGATATTCGAAATGTCCATCTTCACGGTATTAAACTGCCGTCTCCACTCGTTCCCCTCTCCGAAATTCTGATGAGGGTTGTAGGCACCTCGCAGATCCAACTTGGAAAACACTTTTAGCCCCCCTTAGGCGGTCGAAAAGTTCTGCGATCAGCGGAGAGGGTAACGGTTTTTTAATACGGTGATGTTTATTGAGACCCCGGTAGTCCTTATACCACGGACGGAGGGAACCATCCTTCTTCTGTAAACGAAGAAAAAAACCCCGGCTCCGCCGGGGAGGAGGACTTTACGGAACAACCCTTTCAGCAAGTTCTCTCCTTGTAATGTAGCTGACAAGGCCTGAGTCTCCCGGTTACGGCGAAAAGCGGGTAGACCCTTCCCCGGGTCAGGATGGTTCCTGGAAGAAGGTCAATGGGGCAGTTCGTAGGCCGATGTGGTGGCAGCGTATCGCCCTCCGTTCATGAGAATACGTCCCCAAAGTCCTGGTTTACTCAGCCGGTAAGGCCTGGCAGAAGCTCGCAATGGGGTGCGAGAAGTGTAGCACCGAGGCGTGGTACCCCAACAGGAGGTTCAGGCATTCTGGTCCCCAACTCAGTACCTCACCTGTCTTTCCCAATCAAGCGTAGGGGGCGTGACGTTGCGAGCAAGGGGAAGCCCCAAGAGGATCGCCGAGAAGCAACACGGGACAGAACGTGGAACCTAATCTTGGTCTCCTTATTTAAGAGCCCCCACCCGGGAAGAGTCACAGGCCCGGTTAATACTAGGGCTGTGGATCAGTGAGGGCTCCCCACTAACAACAACAACGAAATCATAATGGTTTCTCCAGGCGGAATAACAGGGCTTACGCGTAACCTGGATACAAAGAGTCATGGATAAAGTTCCCCCATGGCCCCCACCCCCTTGACCCCGAGTCCCGGAAGGCAGAACTCCGGAACAAGACCACATCAGTCTTCATTCACCTCCACTGGCATCATCAAACGTGAGCGAAGAAACTGCAACGCTAAGCCGCCTCTCCCACGCCACCTAGGGTGAGCAGCATTTCCGGAACCTGTGAGGACGAAGCAGCCTCTCTTTACTTGGCGAAAGCCTCCTGCCTTTCAGTGAACCCTGATTTATCGATGCGAGTGGCAAGGAGAATTTAATTCGTTCAGGGTAAGACGGGAGGTCACTTTGCTGCCAAAGCGTCCCTTTTACCCGGCTGGACGAGACCCCTTTTTGAAGTTGGCGCAGAGGGCGGACAACGTTCCACGCGAGCTCCCGAAGCCAGGATACGGAATTGAACCGCATGTACCCACAGAGGACACTGCCCAACGGAGGTCCCAAGAGAGGCGGACTCAGCAGAGGAAGCACACTCCGGCCCCTCAAGAAACGATGCGGAATCCCTGGAGAAGATCTGGTAGGCCCGCAGTCACAGGGTCTTACTAGTCCCCAGAGGGGGGTTGCCCAAGCCAGTGCCTTCCCGGAAAGTAAGACTCATTCCACGAAGGCCACCTAGAACCTCCTCCGAGGGAAACTGATCCGCCATCAGCTACCACGAGCCAAAGAGCACAGCGTAATGAAACCCCGGCAAGAGCTTTGGGATCCCCCGGCAATGCTGGAGGTGTAGAGAGAGCCGAAGCTGGGGTCCCACGGTGGCAAAAGACACTCAGATAAGATGGAGACCACAGACGGCGACGGAGACTGCTACGGGGATGCGAGGAGAGCTGAAGTATATGGCGGAGAGCTGGCCCAACAGCTGTCCCTTGTTTGTGCGATTATTTTTTTATATTATTTTTTTTTGACGTTTGCTGGGGCAACAAACCGTCGTAATATCCGTGATGCTTGGCCGAGGCACCTTGCGGGATCCATGGCTGGACTTACTGTAACGGACTTGGTAGTTGGATCCGCTGGGACCACCTCAGGAGATGGTAATTAAGCCACGCCAGGGAACGGAATCTAAGTAGGCCCACGTTGTTCACCAGAGCCCGCCGCAAAGCGTGAAGGACTGCTGCGGCGTAGAGGCTATACAGGGTCGTTACCCCGCCCCGAGTGACTTGCCTGCGGTGGCGGCCGAGGTGCAGCGAGGTACAAAGCGTAGTCTCAGGAATCGTAGTCCCGTGGGCACAGCAGGTCCAGGCAGCGGCAATGGTTCGTGGTCGTGACAGAGCAGGGAAGGTCAGGCAGGCGGCAGAGGTTCGGAGTCTAGAAACGTAGCAAGGTCTGGTACAACAACCGGCAAGGCAAATAGACTATCAAGAACGCATTTCCCCACAAATGCACAAGGCAACATAAATCCAGCGGGGAAGTGACGTGGGTCCAAAAACATTAAATAGAGGACAGCAAACCCCTGCAATTAGCGCAATTACCGGCGCAACTGTATCCCTTTTACAATCACAAGAACTAGCGCGCTCGCGCGCTAGGGGGGCGCGCATGCCGGCATGTCCCGGCCAGCAGGGGACGTGGACCGAAACGGGATCGCGGTCAGGTGAGGAGGACGGGAACGATGCAGCCACGTAGCGTACAGTGGGGACCCCGCGGCGGCACCCGTCCCCTCCGGGGGACCTGCCGCAGGTGGACAAAAACGGTAGCGACCGCGGTCCCATGGACCCGGACCAGCGCGTAACCCGTAACAACAGTCTTCCAAGGTTTGTGGAGCAGAAGAAACCACTTTAACCCAAACCCACCCAAAGCCAAAAAGCCTGAATGTTGGCATTGCCAGGCTTTGTGCCTTGGAAATTGTTGCCATTTCCTCTGGTGGACACAGATGGTTTCCGCCTTGTCATGGCCCTTGCCTGCCGCCCAATACCAGATGCCGAGCATTCGGCATTTCTTTGCCAGAAAAGCCGTCCCTGCCCCTGGCCAGCCACGTGTCATCTAAAATTCAAGCGCGTTGTCTGCATCTGGGGCCCGGGAAAAGTCCATCTGACCACCGACACATGGACTAGTAAGCACGGCCAAGGCCTTATATCTCATTGACAGCTCACTGGGTGAGCTGGGTGGATGTCTCTGGGGGTGACGGTGGCTCTCAGGCTCGGCGCACGCTCTTAAAAACTGCAGGGATGGTGCAGGGTTCTTTCCCCCAAGGTCCTCTGGTGGCATCACATGCCCAGAGAAACCAGGCCGTGTTGAAATTAATCTGTCTTGGTGTGCGATAATGGTCGAAATCTGCTGGCCGCCCTTAAGATCGGTAGGCTGGAGCACATCCCTTGCCTGGCACATGTCATGAACCTTGTCGTCCAGAAATTTCTAAAGAGCTACCCGGGTCTGGACTGCCTGCTGAGGAAGGCTCGAAGTCTAAGTTTGCCCCTTCCGCCGTTCGCACCCGCTTCGTTTCCTCCTGGCTGCGTTGCAGTGTCAGCTCGGCCTCCCGTCAACCGTCTCATTG
The DNA here is from genome assembly GCA_025379985.1 of Phyllomedusa bahiana. NCBI lineage: Eukaryota > Metazoa > Chordata > Amphibia > Anura > Hylidae > Phyllomedusa > Phyllomedusa bahiana. Next base: position 49,943 of record JAODAL010006798.1, read on the forward strand.
TTGACGTGGCAACACGCTGGAATTCCACCCTCCACATGCTCCCCGCGATTGTGCAGCAGCGCAATGCCATTATGCAGTACGAATGACACATGGCCTGACAGCAGCGGTCGGACCTCCGGGGTGTTGAGCCACCGAGAGTGGAGCAGGTGAAAGAGCTCTGCCCATCCTTGCCATTTTGAAGAAGCCCCCCACAATGGTCAGTGCGGACAATTCCCTTGTCAGCATGAGCATTGTGGTGATCTTAGTTTTGGAACGATCGTTGGACAGTCCCGAAACAACAGGTCCCGCCAGCGACGGAGGAGGAGAGGACACAGATGTGGACACGGAGGGCCCTTTCTCTCCGTCAAATCCACAAGGCCCGACAGTTTCACAATTTCATCGGTCTTCATTAGGCAGTGGTTTGGGGTCCAGGGCTAGTGCAAGGTGGCGCATCAGCTCTCAGGGTGCATCATCTCAGGCAAGTCAGGGCTGTGTTGAAGCTGTGCCGGAGGCAGCGGAGGAGGAGGAGGAGGAGGTATTCCTAGACACCGACGTTATCGACATCCCTGCCTTGGAAAGAGGTTGGTGCGAATTTGAGGCGGAGGAGGAAGATGAGGAAGATCAGTTTGCTAGTGCCCCTCGACCCAGAGGCTTGGGAAATCAAGGCTCTATCTCTCACATGAGTGCTTGGATGCTCCATTTCCTCCAACATGATCCTCGCATTAAGGCCATCAAAATGAACAACAGTTACTGGGTGGCCACCCTCCTGGATCCCCGATACAAAACAAAACTCAGCACTTTCCTTCCACCCACCCAAATAGAGAGTAAAATGCAGGAAATGGAGACCTTGCTGATTGATCAACTGGAGACATCTGTTGTGTCTGCTTCACGTTCCCCAAATGTCACGGTGGAACAACATCAGCGAAGTGAGAGCAGTAGAGTGCCAAGTAGCCGAAGAGGCAGCAGCAGCAGGCAAGGTGGCAGAAGCCTAATGGGTGACCTCTAGCAATCTTTATTTACCACCTCACCAACACATGCAATGCAGGGCACACATCCAACACACAGAGACCAGCTTAAGATCATGGTGCCCGACAATCTGCGGCTCAACACCGATGTTTTTGTATGTGTTCCGGAACCTATAGCCTTCTGGGTATTCTTTATGGAGGAATGGCACGAGCTCGCTCGCCACGCCATAGAGGTGTTGTCCTGCCCAGCAGCCAGCGTCATATCTGAGTGGACCTTCAGCACAGCTGGAGGAGTCATTACAGACAAACGCATCCGGCTTTCCACAGATAATGTGGATCGTTTGACTTTCATCAAGATGAATCAGGCATGGATCAGGACAGGGACAGTATATTTCCAGTGAAACTACAATGGTGGTTGAAAGACTCCTTTTTCCGGCACTTTTTAATCTGAGGTCATGCAGGTTTGGGGCTCATGCTGTGGCCCAGGACAGGTATAGTCAATGTCCAGTGAAACTAAAATGGTAGTTCAAAGACTCCTTTTCCTGGCACTTTTTAATTTGGAGGTCATACAGGTTTAATGGTCATACTGTGGTCCAGGACAGGTATAGTCAATGTCCAGTGAAACTAAAATGTTGTTTGAAAGACTCCTTTTTCCGGCACTTTTTAATCTGTGGTCATGCAGGTTTGGGGCTCATGCTGTGGCCCAGGACAGGTATAGTCAATGTCCAGTTCAACTAAAATGGTGGTTGAAAGACTCCTTTTTCCCAGCACTTTTTAATCTGTGGGTCAGACAGGTTTAATGGTCATACTGTGGTACAGGACAGGTATAGTCAATGTCCAGTTCAACTAAAATGGTGGGTTTAAAGACTCCTTTTTCCGGCAAATTTTTAAATCTGGGGTTCATGCAGGTTTGGGGCTCATGCTGCGTTTCAGGACAGGGATATTCAATGTACAGTTCAAGTAAAATATGGTTCAAATCATTCTGCCTTCTGGCACTTTTTAATTTGTGGGTCATGCAGGTTTTAAGGGTCATGCTGTGGTGAAAGGGACGGGATAGTGAATGGCGTGGGGAGTTTTTTTCTGTGGCTTTTAAAAACCAAAGTGTGTTGCCTAAGATGTAGCACGTTTTCCATTTGACTGTTGTGGATGTTAATTCCAGCTTCTCCACCCCTTTTTGGGTGTAAGAATGAAGGTGTTGTTGCTCTCCCATAGACTTTAATGGTCATCGATCATAATCTAACATCGACCATCGACTATCTTGTCAATGATGGCCGACTATCGACCATCGACCGATCATCGCTCAACACTATTCAAGGGTTAATTAAGCATGTTTGTGCTTTTATATTCAGTAAAATACACTGTTCTTAAACGCCACATAGGAGTAAATTTTTCCTGGTCATTTCTGGAGCGCAATCTATATTCAAGGGTTAATTAGGCGTGTTTGTGCTTTTATATTCAGTAAAATACACTGTGTTTTTAAACGCCATATATGAGTAAATTTTACTGGTCATTTCTGGAGCGCAATTTATATTCAAGTGTTAATTAAGTGTGTTTGTGCTTTTATAGTCAGTAAAATACACAGTGTTTTTTAAACGGCACATACGAGTAAATTTTTACTGGTCATTTCTGGAGCGCAATTTATATCCAAGGGTTACCCAAGGGCCCGTTAGTTTGGGTTCATTTGGGGTCAAATTACAGGGTTTGTATTTATCATATACAGATATCTTCATTAAACAGAGTCTGTACATTTTTGAACAGTATGTCAGACAGAGAGGTGGCAGGCTCTTCACCTGCGAGTGGCAGTGGCACAAACATTCCTGGAGCAGGCACAGGTCACAGCACAGTAAGGGGACGTCGAAGCAGGGGTGACTCGGTGAGGCCAGAACTGCCAGTGTCATCTAGCGGCCGTGTGTTGATCAGCAAACCACGCGTACTTGATTGGTTGAGTAGGACATCAACTTCATCCCAGGTGACATCTGACAACCCTAGCCAACAGTCGGTGGATTCGTCAGATACAACTCTTAGTTGGCATGGCCCTGGAACAGTTCAGCGCCCCTCACCTGTCCTCAACCCGCCTCTGTCCCTTTCGGGTCCCTCAGCAAGAGAACTAGTGTGGGGTCTGGGCTCAGCGCCACTGTACAGCGAGGATGAACAATTTGAGGACAGTCAGCAGCTACTTGGCAATGAAGAAGTGGGACAAACATCCCCTGCTTCTTGCAGTGTTGATGTGGAGAGTGGCATGGGAGATTTTTTGGTGAGCGGTTGGCCTCTACATACTAAGACCTTTGAGGAGGACAGCAGTGACGATCAAACACTCATGAAGTATAAACGTGGTGGTTTGAATCCAGTTTCTGCATTACACCAGTTTATTCAAATGCAGCGTATGGAACTTGAACTGAAGGAGACCATAACTACAGGCAATGCTTTAGGTGCTTATTTTGCATTTTGTGCCATTGTTGATGGAATTCAGTACAAAACTGGAATGGGACAGAACAAAAAAGAAGCAAAAGCAAATGCTGCAAAACTGGCTTTAGATGAACTTCTTCAGTATGAAGAATGTGAATTGTATGTCCAACTAAAAACACAAGTCCTTCTGGAGGTTCTCCCCTGTTACCGGTGGAACAAATTACATCCACACAGATTTCAAGTGGTTTAATAAAGCAAGTTGATAAACGTTCATTTGTTCATTAACAGATAACACAGGTGATAAAGGAAAAGTTTGCTGAACTTGTTTCTAGGTGTCCAGATTTTGAAAGCTGTGGAAATTCTTTAGCTGCATTTGTAATGGAAAAGGCTCCTCACACAACCGCCTCCAAGACTATAAAATAAATAATAATAATAATAATAATAATAATAATATCTTAGAGCCTATAGAGAAAGTGTTTCCTTCAGCCTTGTCTGTCATATCCGTGTACCGTACCTCTTGCCTCCTCCTTGACTTCGAACCACTGCCGCCGTGTCCTGACCTTTACCGCCTGTACCTGACTCCGATGTTGCCTTTACGATTTTGTACCACACTACACCTCGGCTGCCACTGCAAGCAAGTCACAGTCAGGTTAGCGACCTGGTAGAACTCCTGCCGCAGCAAGTCCATCCCTCTTGTGGCGGACTCTGGTGAAAACCAGACCTCTTAGTTAGAGTCTGCTCCCTGGAGTGGCTATTCCATCGCTGTGTTGGTCCAGTGGATCCACTACGCGCTTGTCCGTGACAACATGAAGTCAGTGAATAATGTTATTCATCCCATAGTCCCTGCGACTGACAAATAACGTGTCGCGGATGAAATGGCCCTGAGCAAACGCAGGTGTCACGCATGAGCTGCCACTGGCCGACATAAAATTACATGATCCGCTTGATCATCATAAATCATTAATTGCCCTTTCTCTGTTCATAGAGTCGTTCCAACATATGAGAATGGAATTCAACGTTTTTGAAATGTCACACATCAGCCTATGATTGGGGGGGAGGCCCGGTCTGCCGCTGCCAGCATAAGGAGGGTGTGCTGGTGCGGTGTACAGAAGTGGCTGAAGTGCATGCCAAAGTATCCTTGCCAATTTTTAGAATGTCTTGTAGATGGGTGTAAGACTTGAACAACCAGATTGAACATGTACGCCATGCAGGGAGCATGACTCAGTCCTCTCCTACGCAGCGCGGACACCATGTTCTTTCCATCGTCTTTCACAATGGTTTTAATTTTCAGTTGTCGCGGAGAAAGCGACAAATCTATGTCATCTTGCATGACCCGGAGCATTTGCTCCCATGTGTGACTTTGTTCGCCCAGGGGAATACTCCTGTCCACTTGGATTATCAAAAATCGTTAATGGCCTTTCTCTGTTTCCTCCTTTTCATAAATTTACCCCTGTTAATATATTTATTTCCTGTTCATACCCAATTCCCCCCCTGATTCATCAGTTCCCTATTTGCCCGTGTACCCGACCTTTCTGCTACCTGTTACCGGCCATCAAATCTCCGCCCCGCCTGCCCTGATCTGTTGGCCTACTACTTTGACTACGAGTTTTTGTCTTACAATTTGGTACCTCGCTGTGCCTCGACTACCACCGCAAGCTAGTCGCACCAGGGGTAGCAACCTGGTAGGACTCAAGGCAGGATGGACTTTCTGCAGCGGGCTCTGGTGAAAACCGGGACCTACTCAGAACCCCGTTCCAGGCGTGGCCGATACCGAAACGCTTGCGGTGTCCAGAGGAGCCACTACCCGTGTCGTTACTCTTGCAGCAGTGCATGCCAAGTTTCCTGGCCAGTTCATTGAAGTGTGCAGAGTCAACCACTTGAAAAGGGAGGGACTGCAGTACCAACCAACCGTTGGACAGAGCACGGTCCAGCTTCCTGCACTTAGGATGGCTAGATGCATACTTCCTGTCCTCTTGGCAATCGTCCTCGGTGACCGAACTGCTGGAACATTGAGTGCTGAGAGCAGGAGTATCTGGAACCTGTAGATGATGTAATAGACAGGGAGTTGTCCTCGGCAGAGGTGGTGAAGCCTTGACTGCCTGAAAAGGGAGGCGTGCCACTGGGTGCTGCTGCTGTTTGGACAGGATGGACAACTACATCTGAAACACGTATAGTGACACTGCATGATGTTGATGCAGGGTCCGTGGGCCAAGTTAGGTCCCTGGTCACGATCTTACTTTCTGCCCACAGATTCTACATAAAGTTATGTTCAACCTCTCCTCTGGTGTCTAGTCAAAAAACTGCATACCGCTGAGTAAGGTTGATTTTACCACAAAGCTCCGCACTGTACTGACTGTTACCGCCGCCGATCCGGTCAAGCCCCTGTGCCGCTACTTTCTGAGACCCTCAAAGTGAGGTGGGTTCTAAATCATAGCCGTTTTGGCTCCCAACCAACCTCGCACTTCACTGGCCATCCTCTTCTGTCTCCCGGCCACACTACCCGACATCTGCTCCACTGCCTGACACGCAGCTGCTCGCTTCTTCTTCGCAATGATAATGATGAAACCCTTGTACACTGTTGGTCTGGGGTCACCTATAGCATCACATGGCTTTCAAAACCACCATATGTTGATGACACACAACTTACATCTCCGGCCCAGACATTAACTCACTACTGTCCAAGATCCCAGATTGTCTGTCGTCCAAATCCTCCTTCTTCTCCTCCCATCTCATAAAACTTAATGTAGAGAAAACGGAATGCTTCCAGGGCTGGGAAACTAGGTAGTCGAGGGTAGGCCTCGTAGGGTGCCACTTCATTCCAGGGAGAAAAGGGGGGAAAAGGAGGCATGTAGTGGGCTGAATTTTCCATTTTGGGGGCACTTTATGCCTTGTTTAACTAGGGCACCTTACCTTGTACCAGTCCTTGCTTGCTTCACTACCGGCTCCCAATTGCGATTCGGCTACATCAATTAGTGTTTTGCCTGTCACCCAACCCCCCGCCGTCCATCTCACGGTGTCGCAGTACAAAGCCTGACTACCACACAAAATAACCCCCCCACTGCAACTCTCCTCATCCACTATTTTCCGCTTCTGCAAGAAGCAAGCGGATTGTCTTCCCCCACCTCTTTGCAGCCGCACTGTCCTAACATGTTTCGTCCTCACTGTATAGTGTCGTAGCACATAGTAGTTATCGGGGTGTCGGGAAGTGAACGGGGAAGAGTGGGTTGAGGAAAGGGTAAAATATTTTCTTGTCCATCGAGACTTTTAGTAAAAGCAGCATTTATTTATTAGAACATCAGTAAAAAATATGAGCACAGGAGCATAAAAACTAGCATATCTTACGCGTTTCAGGCCATGGAACAGTTTTTCTGGCCCTTAGTCCGTAGCACAATACATCGTCAATTGCACTCTGGGTTAATAGGCTGAAACAATCAGGTTTCCGCCTACAACACCTGTGCATTGAAGCATTGAAGCATTGAAGCATAGAAGTAGATTTAAAGACACAAAACAGATACAATTGCACACATGCAAGAAAAAATATATAAACAAATATATGCAATAAATATATGTCAAATACAACATTGTATCTGATGTCTAATCGTAGTGCAAATATAAGGTTCATGTTTGAGTTCATTCCATCTTGTATCCTATTGTTAAATATCCAGAAGGATCTCTATAGGATTTTCCTTCTTGATCTCCACCTCTGGGTGGCAATGACACTTTTCAAATGCCTTTGCACTACAAGACTATCCGTTTTCACACACCATGTTAGTTGCCAGTGTCGGGATACCGCAGGACGCATTGTATGTGTCTATGTGTGAACTGTCCCGATATTGCCGTCTAATTCTTTACTATTATTTACGTGTGGTCATCCAACATATTTGCACATTGCATGTAGTGCAAGTAATAGATACACCCATATACCGTGTATTGCAATTGACAAATTGTTTTAGTTAAAGGATTTTGATTGGAACATGAGGAAAAGGATTGTTATTTTTTTACATATTTACAACTTTGCATCTGTTTTAGCCGCATTTGAAAAAGAACCACACTGATGAGCCTAGTGGATTTATCGTACATTCATACAAAAAAGTACTAGGCGACATTTTTTGCCCAATGTAACAATTTACGTGCAATGCACTTGAAACCAACAGACAACACCTCCGTTAATGCTGGGATCTGAAGTCAATATTGGCATATATATATCAATACATAATTGGTGACTTGCTGTATTCCTACACTATAAGTGTTATTAAATACTACAGGAAATTTATCTTTATCGCTGTTGACTTGTCTTATTACGTGTTTGTAGATCAGCCCGATTTACGGTCTATATTTCTACCACAAGCTTTTTGCTTTTTTTGAGGCTCCATACAAGGATAACCTCTTTTGCCTAATCTATTGATATAGCTTTTAAATTCTTGCAGGCATCAATCTTTCTCAGAACAATTGCGGAGTGCACGCATCATCTCTCCTTTATGTAATTTTTTTATAGTTGTTTTGGATGACACCCGATTAGGCGGCGTGAAGATTGGTGTTGCCCGCTGTCTCTTTTCTAAATGATTTTTGTTTTTTCACCATACCTTTCGTTCATAAATAGGTTGAAAATCCAAAAATGCAATATTTTCCGGATGGCTTGGTAACTGTAAATTTTTAAATTAAGATCATTTTTATTCAGAGACAGCGTAATTTCTGGTATGGTCCCGTCGGACCCTCCCACAACCATGAGTAGTCGTTCTATAAAGTTACCAAACCAACAAAACGAGAAAAAACTCATATCAAGAATATGGTGTCATATTTCCACCATGCCATATATATGTTTACAATTGATGGTGAAAATTTTGCCACCCATAAGGGGCTCCTGTGATTTGAAGATAGAAAGTGTCGTCTAACCTGAAAAAATTATGTTAAGCTATAAATGCAGTACTTCCATCAGATATTCCTTTTAAATGGTTTTTTCTTAATTACAAAATATTTTCTAAAAACCATTCTAATGCTATGATCGGCAAGATGATGAGGAATGGCCGTATACAAGGACTGCACATCTGCCTAATCATCGTTTTTGAGGAAAGGTGAGGCCCTCACCTGTGCTACCAGCCAGGACAACTAAGGTTGCTGTCTGAACAAACCCAACGACTAAAAATGGGCCATCGATTCTAACAAAGTGGAATTCTTTAGAATTTCAGGAAAACTTCGTTCTGAACGAAGTCGAAGTTTGGGGTACTTCGTGATGAACGAAGTGTGCGTTTTTGATTGATAAAATGGCTGCGAGCACATAGGCTACATGGGGCCAAAGCACTCTTGGGAAGTGAAGAAGGGCATAGCCAGCATGACATGTGCAGAGATGAAGCCATCAGAGACCGGCGGGATCTGTGACGTCACCTAGCACTATATAAAGTCCGGGCGCGACCTGGAGCTCATACCGCTCTCAGCTGAACTGATCAGGGAAAGGTGCCGCAAGCAGCTGATTGTTACTGGAAGAACTGATTTTTATACACGATTTTTTGTGGGGTGTCTCACTTGTCTCAAGACTAGCTTCTCTTAATGTTTCTATTTCTGATTTTTGGTGTATTGGATCTGAATGTCCAGTGTGTGCGTCCACTGCAGCTGCTATCATTTTTAATGCTATCTGCTCACAGCAACATTGAATATCCAAGGGGCATCTAACCAGTACCTGTTGTATTCATTTAAAGAAACACGTTTTTATAATACAAATTACCCACTTCATTTTGGCTGCTCCAAAACTTGTGTGCGCAATTACATCCAGGGTTAATTAAGAGTTGTTTTTTGTGCTGTGTGACCATAAAAATAGACCGTCTTTTCACGCCAAAAAATACAATTTTGCCTGTAGCATAATTCACCAAACGTAAGGTTAATTACAATTTTTTCTCTGTTGTGTAGCGTAGAAAACACGCAATTGTAACACGCTACAAAGCTAGTAGTTTCTTTCCTGCTGCATAATTCTTTTGCTGCAATTTACATCAGGGGTAAATTAAGCGTTGTTCTGCAGTTGTACTCAGTAAAAGAAACTTGTTTTTCACCGCCACAAAAGAAATTCTGTACATAATACATATCCGAAGGTTAATTAAGCCTTTTTGTCTTTTAGATTCAGTAAAAGACACAGAGTTTTTTTAAACGGCAACATACAGGTCGATTTTCCCTGCCCAGTTTGTGGAGCGCAATCCATTTAAATCCAAGGTTACCCAAGCTTCTATAGATGGGTTCATTTGGTGTCAAATACGGGGTGTATTTAACATATAACAGATATCTTCACAAACAGTGTCTGTACATTATAGAGAACAAACAGTATGTCAGACAGAGAGGTGGCAGGGGCTCTTCACCTGCGAGTGGCAGATGGCACAAACATTCCAGGCCCAGGTCGAGCAGCAAGCAAGGGGAGCGTTGCAGGCAGGGGTCACACGTTGAGGCCACAACTGCCGCTGTCATCTAGCGCCTTGTTCTGTTCAGCAACCACCATGGTTCTTGATTGGTTTGACTAGGTCATTCCACTTCCCCCACGATGACATCGACAACCCCCAGCCAATGAGTCGGTGGGAACGTCAGACCCAACCCTTAGTTGGCATGGCCCGGGAGCTGGTCATTGGCCCTCACCTTCCTCAACCCTCCTCATGTCCCCCCCCTCCGCTTCCCTCAGCCAGAGATCTACTAATGTGGTCTGGGCTCAGCGGCCCCTATATAGTGTCCCCATCCGCTTCCCTCAGACTACCACAAGTAACTGCCTCCATCATACCATAGAGTTGTAGGGCATAGCAGCGTAGTCACGCAGTTACTTCACCACCTGCTTGCCTCGGCGAACGAAGTCACACATGGTTAGGAACTGCTCCGCGTAATGCAGCAAGAAATCGATGGTTGACTTTACTCCGTGCCAACTACAAATCGGTAACCATGGTTGCAAAGACAATGGAGGAACATGGTGTCCCTGCTGCACCGGGAGGGATGGTACCATGCGCCCTGCATGGCGCACGTGTTCAATCTGGTTGTGAAGGGGTTCCTGAAGTCTTCCAACCGGTCCTTCATAACATTCTTAAAATGGCCAGTAAACTGTGCATGCAACTTTAATCCATTCGTACAAAGCCATGAACAAGGCACCCTCCTCGAGATGCAGCGTGCGAGAACGGCCACCCCCAAAACACTCTGAATAGAATAGTGCGATGTTTCCAACCCCGTTGGAATTCCAGCCTGCACATGTTGACTGGAGGGCGCCGACGACTGTATGACAGAGAAAGGCCAATAACGATTATTATTGAATATGCCAGGCAGCACAGAATTCTCCCCTGTTTAACGTTGATGTCAGCCAGTGGCAGCTCATGCGTGGACACCAGCCGTTTGTTTGAGGCCCATTCGAGAGGGACGACGTTATTTGTCAGTCGCCAAGACTACGGGATGAATAACTCATTCCACTGCTTCATTCCCAGGAACAGATGCTGAAAAATACTGTCCTGGGCATGGGGAGCTTAGCCGTGCGACTGACACTCGTGCACATTAGTCCCGGTGGGGACTGCGAAAGGAGTAGGAGAGAGGACATTTGTCAGTACGAAGCATTGTCTGGTGAAATGAGTGGATTTTTCTACCCAGGTTACAAGAGAGTAGGAGAAGGAGCAGCATGAGGAGGTGGATGGAGAGTGAGGAAAGATGAGGCAGAACCACCCAAGCACCGTGGCAGTATACAGTGGAAAATGGAGGCAGGGAGCCCCTCGTAGACACTTGTGCAGTCATGGCCGCGCAGCATGCTTTATTTTGCCTGGGCTATGAACAAGCCGAATAGTCAGCATCCTGCAGAGGGATTACTTTCAGGCTCTCCCCCTATTGACCCCTCGGCTACCGGTCCAAAATGGAGCCCTTTCCCAGCTATTGAGGAGGGAGTACAAGACTCAAAAACTATAGGTAAATCCTCCCTTAATCATTGGCCGGCTGCCAATGTGCGGCATCGTCCCCCTCTGACAGGTTCTGACCGCGGGGAATTCCTCAGCGCTCGCTAAACTGTACAACTGCCGTCGGCTGCTGGTGGAAGGTGGAGGGGTAGGAGCAGTACCAGCTCCATCAGCAGTAACCTCTGTCTTGGATTCACAGATGAGCATCTTCCTTCACCCGCCTAATTGAGGAGGCAGTCCCGCCAGCAGCACAGCAGCAAGGGAACCTGGAGCAGTCCCCCTTAAACCAACAGGAGGGGCCACTTGGACAGCACTCTGCCACCCCAGTTAGAAATATTCCGCTGGACTAGCTGGCAGTGCAACTGATGTGTTCCGCAACTTGCCGTAGTGGTTGCAGTGGGAGAAGCAGTCCTGCCCGTCCAGTAGTGAGTCATCAGAGCGGGTGTTCAGTGCGTCGGGGGCCATCGTTTATCCCAAGGAGAACCCAGCTTGTCCACGGGAAATGTGTGAACGACCTGAACTTTGTCAAGAATAATCAGCGTGGATCGGCCAGGATTTCCACACGGATAAAAAAAACCAATCAATGCCTAAGCGTCAGACTACATCAGCCATGACGCCTCACCCACACTACCTCCTCAGCACTATTCTGAGGCCGCCACCCCCGCCTGATGCCACATACATCTGTCTGACAGTTTCTCCATCTCCACAACCACTTACCAGGGACTGTATAGCCACCCACCTCCACGCCACACTGTGTCCTTCGTTCCACTGTCCTGACCTCATGCTGCTGCTTGTGGCTGCTGCCGTGAACCTCCACACTGTGTCCAATGTGCGCACTGGTCTCTTATCCCTCCATGCTGCTGCTGTGGCAGCTGCCTTGACCTACACACTTGTTCGTCATTGTCCCACTCTGTGGCCTACTCCCTGTTTTGCCACCATCCAGAATATGAATGTGCACAGTCTGACCACAAAGCTGCTGCTGTGGCAGCTGCCGTTACCTACACACAGTGTCATTGTGCCACTGTCAGTACCTGCATAGCTGCTGCTGTTGTGCTGCTGCTGTGACCTACACACTGTGTCATTGTCCCACTCTGTGGCCTATTCCTGATTTTGCACCTCCAGAATATGATTGTTCCACTGTCTTACCTCATGCTGCTGCTGTGTCAGCTGCCGAGTGGACCTACACCACTGTGTCATTATGATGCAGTGTCCTGACCTCATAGCTGCTGCAGTGGCTGATTGCCGTGACCTACACACTCTGTCATTGTGCCACGTCTGACCTCATGCTGCTAGCTGCGGCCTGCTGCCGTACCTACACACTGTGTCATTGTGCCACTCTGTGGCCTACTCCTGTTTTTGCACCTCCAGAATGCATAGTGCCACTGCCTGACCTCATGCCCCAGATGTGGCTAGCGCCCCGACCACCTCCACACTCTGTCACTAATGTTTGCTACCTGAGCTCTCAGCTTGTTGTTTTTTCCAGCTTTCTCTGGCATGACTTTATTCAGGCAATATTCCCTCATCATGTTTTTTGGGTCAGTTTTTTGCCCTCTTAAAGTGCCCAGGGAATTTTTTATAGTAAGCGATTCTAAGAGCGCGGCAGTCATGTGCGGGTCATACTAAAACACAACATTTGTATGAAGACCAAACCAGCTCCCCTGCATATTTAAGCATGGCACAATGACGTTCTAACAGCACCCTGCAAGGCTCTGTGCAGCCAGAAATACTGATTTTTAACGGTATTCGTGCCTGAAGTAATTCGGAACAAGTTATTGATTTTTGCCGAGAAATTCGGCGAAGTGAACGAAACGAAGTTCGGGAAATTCGCCCATCTCTACCAACGACTCTTGGCTGGGGTTCTCAGATGTCATCTGGGAGAAAGTGTTTGACCTTGTGTGTGGTCACACATGGCCGCTACATGACACCGGAAGCTTTGGCCTCGCAGGGCTTCTTTTTGGGACACTCACAGATGTGATGGACCCTTCTCCATTACAGTAGAAGCACCGTCCCTGGATGCGACCTGAGGTCCTGCGGTCACTGGCAGCACCCGCAGAAGAGGCCCCTACCTGCATAGGCTCCTCAGAGGGTATCACCACACTTGTAGGTTTTGGGGTAGTGGCAGTGGAGTAAAGATGGGCAATGGAGAAAGAGTCTGTTCCCGACATCTCTCCCTAAACCATCGGTTCAGCCTAACTGCCAAAGCGATAGCGTCATCCAGAGTGCCCGGAGTAGGATAAGCCACCAACATGTTTCCTTAACACATTGTCAGCTCCAGAATCCTACTCTGAACGCACCATGATGGGCTGTTTCTTTCCACCATCCGACGGAACAGCAACAGAGGCGACCTCCGAGCATTCTCCCTCATAATATCCTCTTACCCTGCCTTAAGGTGAGAGCTGCTAGTCTGGACCACCTGCCTTCCACCAAAATCTGAGTTCTCAAAGAGAAGTCCCAAGGAGACAAAAACACTCTCTATCTACCTGAAGAACAATTTCTTGCGCGACGATGTACAAGTGAAGCGACACCGTCTCTCACTGACAGACAATGCGCACTTGGAGAATGGACATGACCATTCCCACTCTCTGTTCCTCATTACCTGAGGTACATGGCTGGAGTCAGAAATACAACCGACATCCTTCCTTAAAAGTCAGAATGGCCCACCTGTCACCCGAAAACCTATCGGGTAACTGAATGGGGTGGTTCCACGATAGGGGGAAGCGATGCCGGAGGACTCCCACCCTGGTTAGTACCTGGTATGGTCTTCCTGCGGCTACTTACCCTCCATGCTAGATCTTGGACCAACTGGGTAAGTCCCTGCATCTGCTCCACCAGTGCAGTCATGGGGTTCATGGTGCGTGGGGAGCAGTGATGTATAGTCTGAGGAGGTGCAGAGGGCCCTGACTGCCACCCAGCCCACTGTTCCTGCCTACTTGGCGTGCTGCCCTAGATGGCAGACCCCAACTGGACGACAGTCCCTACACTACTATGTGCAGGGCTGTCAGAGTCAGACAGTCCAGGTCAGAATCAGAGGTAATAAACGTAGTCAAGGAGCAAGCCGAGGTCTGGACTGAGGTAAACAAACACGAACTGGGAAACAAGGGGAAGCGCAAAGGCATTACCTTTCTCAGGCAAGGACTGACAGGAGTGAGCAGGTTTTAATGAGGCGCTCCGACACCACCCCAGCAGCCGATTGGTGCGGCCTTTGGGCCCTTCTATTAGCCAGTGCGACACACCCTCTGACCCGATTAGAATCCGAGCTGTCACTTCTAGGCTCCTCAGCCCGGCCTCTCCCTGGGTGTGTTGACTGGCTAGAGGGATTAACCCCCGCAGCGCCTTACTGTTCCATGGCAGAAACGTGTGCCGTGACACCAGGTCAGTATAATGCTTAGAGAGTTTTCCGTAATTATGACCATACAATATACAACTGGCCCAAGCAACACAGCAATTATTCGGTGACCTGATGTTTTTTTCTCATTCTGTACATAAATTTGACATAAATAATGATTTAGCAACAGTAGCATGTGTTTTTTCAAACTTTGTTGTGGAGCGGTGGAAGTAAACCAGAAATGAAACCTACACTTCAACACTGTTCTGGAATGCACTGAAGATAAACTGTAATAGTTTTAAAATGTATTTTAGACAGTGTCTTTGTTGCCTATAGCAACTTATCTAAGCACAGCTTGAACTTATTCTACTGTTGTTCTACTGCCCTCAGATTTGGTGCTCTCATCAACCTACAGACAGTTTTGATATATTAGGCCCATTGTTTAAGAAATGTGACTCAAAAGGTACTGCATGCTGGGCTTTAGATTGAAATATTTGGACAGACAACATAAGAGTAAATGTAGGACATTGTGCAACATTGCTGTCTGATTCTTCTGTTATGTTGATATGTGTCAGCAACTCTAATACCCAATGTTATCAACAGTACAGTTGTAAATATGTGCTAAATATGTTATTGTTTGAAATATACAAATATTAAAAATGTTAATGCAAAATAATTGTGTGACGTATCTGATTTTATTTTGCGTCCTCTAAACATGGTGTAAATATAAAGAGGGTTACAATGTTCTGCCACGGTGTACAGCATTTAGGGGGACATGTATGAAAATGGTCTAGGTCTAGGACTCTATTTGTTGCTCATAGCAACCCATTAGAGCTCCCCTTTCATTTTTTCAGAGCACTATATGAAATAAAAGGGGAACTCTGATTGGTTGCTGTGGGTAACAAAAACAGTCTTAGACCTAGACAGTTTTCATACATGAGACCCTTAATGTGCAGGTTTCTAGTTGAAATAGATTACAGTACAACACAGAAGTAATGGTAAGACACTTCTGCTGTTTATGCCAAAAAAGCCTGGTCTAACTTGTAACAGAAAGGTGGACAAATATTTGATAATTGTGTCTGAACTTCTGACTTCGGGTAGTAATGCCCACTTTTAGGCCCAAAAAAGGCAAGCATGGTGCAAGCTTTTATTCTTTCTGGTGTACCACAATCATAAATGAGAAGGACAAATGTTGCAACTTGCTGCACCTCCCTTGAGACAATTTGTGGTGCGTGATCATGTCACTATTCTGGAGAAACTAGTTAAGTACATGTGGAACAGTGTTTTTAGTAAAAGTACCTGAATAATGCAAACCCAATTTTAAAAATTTAATTTGCAAAAAAAAAAAAAACAAACCCAAATTTAAACCCATTGCCCATTTTTAACAAAAAAAACCCCTAAAAAAAGTATTTTAAACCCAGGCCAAAATTGGAATTTTAAGTTACTGAATGGAGTCCTGAATTCAGAGTTTAAAATCAGTTATAACAGCCCCGAGCAACAATTCTCTCTATTTTTGATCGATTTTTATTGACAAATTAAACCCGGGAAAGGGTTTTTTATGGTGATCGAAATTTTCAATCATGCGTTTAATTAAGGTTAAAATCTGTGCATCATCTATTAAGATCGCCCCCTTTTTCAGCGCTTCCTGTAATTTTGGGCCAGAAAAATCAATTACAGAATAGGGGCAGGGTGAGATGTGTGTGCGACTCATGACTGGTTTGTGTAGGGTTTTTCCCGTTTGGGCTGGAAAAATTACATGACCTCTATTACATAGAACAGCTTTTCCCCTTTTCACCCCCATGCCCCTCTAGCGTTTCATAGGAAAAGGACGGCGCCTGCCTCTGGCCAAACAGCTCAGCGAAATTAGTCTTTTTCCCTGCCAGAAAACCTCTACATTGCTGGACCCTTTCCCAATTTATTTAATTAAAATTTTAAAAGTTTTTTATGTAGTTAGTAGAAAATTTTAAAGCAGCTTTCCCCGGGCTGTAAAGTCAGGGAGGGACGGGGGGGGGGGGGGGGCCCCGCGACGAACACAGACAAGCTCTATTTTAAAAAGAACATTGGACAAAGTTCCCCAAGACTTAGTTTAACATTGCACTGAAATATTTTTATTATTAACATTTTCCCCATTAAAAAATGTTTCCTGGATTTTGGGGAAACCTAAATTTTAAATTTTTGGTTTAACACATCTTTTTCTATTTAACGAAAGGTTCTTTGTTGGGTGAAAAAAACTCTTATACTTTTCCAAAATGGGTGTTCTTTTTAATTTTTCCCCCATTCCCCCTGTTTTTGTTTAAAACCCCCTTTTGCGGTTAAATTCCAATCCAAAAACTTGTTTTTCACACAGGTTTTTTTTTTCCAAAAATACCTTTTAAACCTACAAAACAAACAGATATTTGTTTTTTGTTTTTGCGCACCCACCCTTTGTTCTTTGACGCAGAAACCATTTAAAATTAAAACAGCAATTCTAAAATCACCACGGTGAATTAAAAGGGTGAAAAAAAATACTGTGTATTATACAAAAAACAAAACAGTTACGTGTTTTTTGACTTTTGCGCACCCATTTTTGGGGTTTTTTTGACGAAAGCTTTCCACGAAAAACCCTTAAAAACCACAATACTATAGTCACCACGGGAATTTGGGAAATTTTGCAAAAAAATACCGTGTATTATACAAAACAAACAAAATACGTGTTTTTTTTTTTCGCACCCACCCTTTTGTTCATTAAACGCAGCATCCACGTAAATTTTAAAAACAGAAATTCTATAGTCCCCCAAACAGGGGAAAGAAAGGTGCAAAAAATACTGTGTATTATACAAAAAAAACCCAATTTAACGTGTTTTTTGACTTTTCCCGCACCCCTTTGTTCATTACGCAGCACCCCACGAAAATTTTAAAAACAGCAATTCTATAGTCACCACGGGTTTTAATTTGAAAGGTGAAAACAAATACCGTGTAAATTAACGAAAACATAAAAAATTTTTCGTTTTTTTGGATTTTTTGCGCACCCAGCTTGTTCATTGACGCAGCACCACAAAAATTTCTTAAAACAGAAAATTCTATATCACCACGGGTAAATTGAAAGGGGGCAAAAAATACATTTTATTAAAACGAAAACATAACTACGTTTTTTTTTAAACTTTTTTTGCCCCCACTTTTTTTCAAGCCCAGCTTCCACTTAAATTTTAAAAAACAGTAATTCTATAGTCCCCAAAAGGGTTTAAATT
Organism: Phyllomedusa bahiana; assembly: GCA_025379985.1. Classification (NCBI taxonomy): domain Eukaryota; kingdom Metazoa; phylum Chordata; class Amphibia; order Anura; family Hylidae; genus Phyllomedusa; species Phyllomedusa bahiana. The sequence continues at coordinate 67,737 of JAODAL010006798.1, forward strand.
AAAAAGGTTCAAAAAAAACCGTGTTTTAATACAAAAACATAACAGATTTTTTTTTTTTAAATTTTTTGCGCCCCCAGCTTTTTTTTCTTTAACGCAGCATCCACGTAAATCTTAAAACAGAAAATTCTATAGCCCACAGGTGAATTAAAAGGTGCAAAAAATCCCCGTGAAATTAAAAACCGAAAACATAACAGATACTTTTTTTGACTTTTGCGCCCCCAGCTTTTTCTTTTGACGCAGTTTCCCCACGTAAATTTTAAAAAAACAGAAATTCATAGTCCCCACGGGTGAATTAAAAGGTGAAAAAATACCGTGTTTTATACAAAACATAACAGATACGTGTTTTTTTACTTTTGCGCACCCAGCTTTTTTTAAATTGACCAGCACCCCACAAAAATTCTAAAACAGCAATTCTAAAAGAAAAACCACAGGTGAATTGAAAGGTGCAAAAAAAAACCCGTGTATTATACGAAAACATAACAGAACATGTTTTTGATTTTTTTCCCCAGCCCAAATTTTTGTTGAAAAGCCCACCTTGCATTTAAAATTTTTGGAACCCACAATTTTTTTTGGGGGGAAATTAGAGGGTTTTGAGAATAGCTTGATTTCCCTCTTTTAATAAGAGATTTTCCCCAAAACTTTTTCCATACCTTCTAAATTTTTTTAAAATTTCGAACATGGAGCAAAATTTGCAGGGGGAAACGAGAAAAAGGGGGGTTTAAACAAAAGGAGGTAAGGTACGAAAAAGGGTGCTCCTTTCCAGTGCGGGCCCAAAACAACCCCCGCATGGCCAGGGGATCGTCATTTGCAGGACCGTCGGGCCTGCCCTCGTGGGTCAGGGCCCTGTGAACTAATTTAAAAACATCGTCCCCAATCTGCCTTTCCCAGTTTAATTTGCAAAATCATCAGCAGTCCCCCTCCTCGCCCTCCCCACCCAGGGCCACAAATGTCGCCATCAGCATCATCAGCACCCTTTCCCAAACATAAAGCACCCAAATGCCCAACTCGTTACCCACCCTTTTTGGAAAATCCATTGCCCGGAAGACCTCTTTGAAAACAAAATTGGGTTTGGGTCAAAAGGGGAAAGTTAAAAGATAAAGGGAGGATGTTTTAAAGTCTCCCTCTGACGCCCGGGTTACAAAAGGGCCATCAGAGGGGGGGCCCAAGGAAAAAGGCCCCGCCCCCCCCCCAATTTGGCCCCCCCCCCCAAAAAAAATTCCCGGCCCCGTCCCCCCCAACCCCCCCCCCGCTTCCCCCCAAGTCCCCCCCCCTTCCCCCCTTGGGGGGGTAGGCCCCCGCACCCCCACCCCCTTTGGATGCAAAACCCGGGAAAGACCAAGTCACCTTGTTGATGATGGGGATGAGAAAAACATTGCGGTTTAAACCTGGCCCTTTCCGCAAAATTTTGTTTGGGCACGTTTCCTCATGGCCCGAGGAAAAAGGGACGAGGGGGAAAGTGCATAGGGGGTCCCCCACAAAAAGGGAGGGGGCGGTCGCAGAATTTCCGCTGATAGGGGTTTCCCCGGCCAGCCCCAGTCAGCGCAAACCCCGCCCCCTCTTATCGCCGCAAAAAGGTCCGGGACCTCTCAACCCGGGCCTTCTTTGAGAAAGTCTCTGATTCACCCCCGATGTCATATCCGCCTTTGCCGAAAAACGATAAGTAGGGGCAAGAACCTTAATTTTATCCACCACCAACATGTCTAGTCACTTTCAGCGAATGCAGGGGGGTTTAAAAAGGGGGGAACACTTGGCCAAAAAAGGCCAAACCGACCCCCGGGCCTAAAAACCACTTCCACACCCTCGTCTCCGCCTCCTCCGCCACCCCCCAAACGTTCCTCAGTTTGCCCATGTCTCTCAGAGTCATTTTTCAGGGATCACCCCTCCGCTTCACCTCCACCGTCGCCCAAGTACCACCAGAAACCACCAGAGACCCATCCTACCCCTTTCCCTCCTTCCCCCATTTTTAAACGCCTGAAACGCCGTACAGCGGCCAGTCTAGCAGCCACCTTTCCTGCCCTTCCGGTTTTGGGAGCAGAAGAAAAAATTTTTAAACCCCAAAACCCATCCCCAAAAGCCAAACCCCCTGAATGTCGACTTTCCAGGCTTTGGGCCCTTTGGGAAATTTTTTGCCTTTCCGTCGGGGGACCCCAGATGGGTTTTCCGCCACGCAGGGCCCTTGCCTCCCCCCCAATACCAGATGCCGAGCAGGCATTTCTTTGCCAAAAAAAAGCCGTCCCTTCCCCCTGGCCAGCCACGTGTCAACCTAAAATTTCAAGCGCGTTGCCCTCATCTTTCCCGGGAAAATTTCCATCTGACCACCGCCACAGGGATTTAGCAAGCAGGGCCCCAAAGGGCCCCGCTAAATTCTTGACAGCTCATTTGGTGAGCTTGGGGATTCCCCCGGGGGTTAAACCGGGGGCTCTCGGGCTCACGCACGCTCTTAAAAAAACCCGGGTTTTTGGGGCAGGGCTCTTTCCCCCCCAAAAGGTTTTTCTGGTGGCATCACGGGCCCAAAAACCCAAAACCCGTGTTGAAATTAATCTGCCCTTGGGACCATCCACACACGGGTTCAAGCGGTGGGGGCTCTCCGCAACGAGACCAAAAGCGCTGGTTTGGGTGAAAAGAACCTTGTCCCCGGAAAAGGTGGTGTGCGATAATGGTCGAAATCTGCTGGCCCCCCTTTAAAGACCCGGTAGGCGGGAGCACATCCCTTGCCGGCAAAATTTCATGCCCCTTGTCGCCCCAAAAATTTCAAAAGGGGCTACCCGGGGTTCGGACTCCTTTGCTGGGGAAAGGGCTCGATTTTCTTGGGGTTCGCACTTCCCCGTTCGAAACCCTGCTTTCGTCCCCCCGGCCCTGCGTTGCAGCGTCAGCTCGGCCTCTCCATCAACCGCCCTCATTGTTGACGTGGCAACTTTGCCTGGAATTCCACCCCCCACATGCTCCTGCGTTTTGTGTCACAGCACTTTCCCAATTCCCAAAACGAAGTAAACACATGGCCTGTCAACAGGGGGGCGGACCTCGGGGGTTAAAGCCCCCGAGAGTGGGGCGGGTGAAAGAGCCTGCACCATCCTTGCCATTTTTTAAAAGAAGCCACCAAAAGGGTCAGTGCGGACGATGCCCTTGTCAGCTTTAGCTTTGTGGTGCTTAGTTCTGGAACATCGTTGGAAACCTAAACATCGGGTCCCGCCAGCGAGGGAGGAGGAGACGGACACAGATGCAACCGGACCTTTTTCTCCCCGTAAAATCCCCCAAGGCCTGACAGTTTCTAAATTTTTATGGGCCCTTCATTAGGCAGGGGTTTTTCGGGGTCCAAAAGCTATGCAAGGGGGCACCTCAGGCCCCCCAAGGGGGCAAACCTCTGAGGCAAGGGCGGGGGTGTGTTGAAGCTGTGCCAGAGGAAGCGGGGGAAAGGGGGAGGAGAGGAGGTATACCTAGACACCGACCTCCCTGCCTTGGAAAAAGGTTGGCGGAATTTTTAGGCAGATTAGGGAAAAATGAGTTTTTTTAGTGCCCCTCAACCCAGAGGCCCTTTGGAACTCAACTCCATCCTCACATGGTTTCCCTTGGATGCTTCCCCCCCCTTTTTTCCCCCAACATGAAACCCCGCCCTTTAAAACCATCAAAATGAAAAACAGTTACTGGGGCCCCCCCTCCCCGGATCCCCGGGACAAAACAAAACTCAGCAAATTTTCCCTTTCCAAACCCACCCAAATAGAGAAATAAAACCCGGAAAAAGGGGACCTTTCCCCCTTGATCAACTGGGGAAAATCAGTTCGTCTGCTTTTTCGTTCTTCAAATTCATGGGGAACAACGCCAACCCACGTGACGCAGTAAGTGCCAAGCCGCCATAGCCCGGGAGGGAGCGGGGAGCAGCAGGGAAGGGGGGCAGAACCAAATGGGGGGACCCCCCTGGCAATCTTTATTTACCACCTCACCCAAACATGCCCAATTTCAGGCCACAGATAAAAACACCCCGAGACCCCGCCCTTTAAATCAAGGTTTCACGACTATCTGCGTCTCAACACTGATGTTTTTTTTTATGTGTTTTCCCGACCCAATAGACTTTTGGAAACCAAAATAGAAAGAATTTGGCCCCCAGCTGGGGGCGCCCCCATAAAAAGGTTTTTGCCTTGGGCCCGGGAGCCACGTCATATCGAGGGACCTTCAGCACAGCCGGAGGAGGCCCTTTTCAGACAAACCCCTTCCCCCGGGTTTCCACAATAAAGTGGATTTGTTTGAAATTTCATCAAAATGAATCCCGGCATGGGGTCCTGATGATGTGTTGGGGCCCCAATTTCCCAGGTCCCCCCGATTAGTTTTCTGGCAAATCACATTCCTCTCCAAAAGAAAAAGGGCCTCTTGAAAAACTTATTTTTAAAAAAGATCATTTCTTACTGCAATTTTTATTCCCCAATTTCCCCAAAATTTTTTTTTGATGGTTTTTGCTGTGAGGAGACTGTAAAAGACACCAAGGTTTCATGACAAAACCATATTCCATTTACCACTTTATCTTTTGAATTTTTCACATTGTCATGTTTTTTGGGGGCAAAGTTTTCCTCACAATTTTTTTAAAAAGTGGGGGGAAGTCATAAATTTTAATTTTTTTTGGGGGCAAAGTTGCGTGAGTACCCGCAACAATAAGGGCCCCCTTTTGGGAAAAAAAAGGGGGCTTCTAAGTGGGAAATTTTTCCTTCACAATTTTTTTTAAAAGGGCCCGGAAGTCATTTTTATAATTTTTTTGGGTCATCTGCTTTGAAATCACAATACTACAGGTCCAAATTTTAAAAAATTTTGTTTCTAATAGACATTTTTTTCTTCACAATTTTCAAAAAATGGCTCCTGGGTCATTTTTTTAAATTTTTTGGGGGGATTTTTTCTGTGACAAGCGCTAAACTACAGGCCTGTTCTAAAAAAAAAGTTTTTTCTAAAAGACATTTTTTCTGCACAATTTTCCCAAAGTAGCTCAAGGGGCCTGCTTTGAATTTTTTTGGGGGGATTTTGGGTGTGACAGCAGCTATCCACAGGTCCTATTCCAAAAAAAAGTTTTTTTCTAAAAAGACATTTGTTTTTCACAATGGTCAAGAGTGGGTCAAGGGTGATGGTGCTGTCCCGAAACAGGGAAAAGGTAAAAGAAACACGAAAAGGGAACACCCATATTGCAAAATGACTTTTTTTTTGCAAATCTTTAAAAAAAAGCTATCAATCCCCTTTATTGAGACAACCCCTTTAAATACAATTAAAAAAGGAAACAAAGAAAATGGTGGTATTCCCTCCAAATTTTTAAAAAAATGTTTTTTTAAAAAATTTAAAATACTAAAAAACTTCAGTAAAAAAATAGCGTTAAAAAAATTCCTCTAAATTGTAAAAAAGGGAGGGACAGGGAAAAAAATTTACCAAATGTTTGGTTTTTTCAAAAAGGGCATTTGGGGTATGGACACGGGCCAAAAAAACAAAGTACAGAGACCATTCCCCCCAAACGTTGAGTAAAATGAAAAAAAAGAAAACCCCAAAAATAAAAGGCAAAACCCGGTTTTAACAGGGGCCCTTTAAACCCCCCTATTTCCAATGAAGCTCAATTGGGGCCACACCATAAAGGGGGGCAACGCTACCCAGGTATTGACTGTTACTGAGGAAGGCTGGAGTTTTCCAAAACTTCCGCTCCGCCCCTCGCTTCAGCACACAGTTTTTTCGTTCTCCTTTATCAGGGCATTTTAAACCCGCCCTTTTATGATGACGGACCCCCAGCCTGGGGTCTCCCCCGCAACCCCCTTTTTCTCCTGGGCCCCCGGGGAAGCTGTGGGCCCAAGGGCACTATAGTCCAAAAGTCCAGTTCAACTAAAATGGTGGTTGAAAGGGCCCCCTTTTTCCCCGCACTTTTTTTAAAACTGGGGGGTTTTGCAGGTTTTGGGGGTCATGCTGTGGCCCAGGGCAGGGATAGTCAATGTCCCCCTGAAACTAAAATGGTTGGTTTAAAGAAATTTTTTTTTCCGGCACTTTTTAAATCTGGGGGTTTTTTCAGGTTTGGGCTCATGCTGTGCCCAAAGGGCAAAATATAGGGCCCAAAGTCCAGTGAAACTAAAATTTGGTTTTAAAGAAATCCTTTTTCCGGCACTTTTTAAATGTGGGGGTCATGGGAGGTTTTTTGGGGGTCCATGCTGTGGCCCAGGAAAAGGTATAGTCAATGGTTTCCCGTGAAATTAAAAAGGTGGGTTTGAAAGACTCCTTTTTTTCCGGGACTTTTTAAATGTGGGGGGCAGCCCGGTTTGGGGGTCATGCTAAGGGCCCCGGCCCGGGAAAGTCCAAGTCCATTTAAACAAAATTTTGGTTAAAGACTCCTTTTTTTCCCGGGACTTTAAATCTGGGGGTCCCTGCAGGTTTTTTGGGGTTTATGCTTTCGTTCCCGGCCAAGGGGTATTTAATGTCCCCGTTCAAGTAAATGATTTGGGTTTAAATCATACTGCCTTCTGGCACTTTTTAATTTTTGGTGATGCGGTTTAAGGTCCTTTCTGTGGTACAAGACAGGGTAGTGAATGGTGTGTGTTTTTTTCTTGGCTTTTATAACCCCAAGTTGTTGCCTAAGATGTAGACGTATCCATTTGACTGTTTTGGATGGGTTTAAATTCCCGCTTCTCCACCCTTTTATGTAAGAATGAAGGGGTTTTTTGCTCTCCCAAAGACTTTTAAAGGGCATCGCTCATAATCACTGCTCAAATAAAAACAAAAACCTTATCGATGGTGGCCGACTACGAAAATCGCCCCCATGTCGAAACCCAAAAGTAACGCTCCCCACTACTTCCCCTTTATTTCAAAAACTTATGTTTTTTTTTTTATGAAATACACTATAGCATGTGTGTAATGCTTCATTCTCCCCCGTGGTTTGAAATGAAAAGGGGAAAAAAAAATTTTGGAAATTTAAAAGAGGCCTGGAAATTTGCGCTGAACTCCGATTTTTTTAAACCCTTTTTATGCATTCAAAGCAAACCCCACATGAAAAGTAAAAAAAGTGCTGCCATGACTCCATGATCTTTTCTCCCCCCTGGGGTTTTAAATGTTTGGGCATTTGGGAAAAAAGCGACTTTAAAAAATCATCCGTGGGTGCCATCTTACTCTAAACAAACCCCAGTGTAATAGGAGACCCACTAAATTTTTGTACCCGTTTTTGCCACATAATTTCAAAGTACAAGCAATCAAGAAGACTATACAGTGAGATCAATGCTTTTATTAAAAAAGTACATCTTGTCCTACAAGAACAAGCCCCCATTTGTTTATCTGGGTGGAAAAAAACTAAAAAGAGAGAAGGCAAGAAGGAAAATAAATAATAAAAGTACACAAAAATCACAGTGTCGAAAAAGGGTTAACAGATAAATTGTTGACCTCTCAAACTCTGCTAAGCTACATAGTCAGGGCCTTCACTGTAGCTCCAGATTTTATACTGTAAAAGCAGACAAAAGAGGCAAAGATACAGCAAAAATGTAAATTATAGAACTTAACTGAATGGCTCCCCAAAAATATCAAAAAAATAAAAACCCGGGAATGATAAAAAATTTTTTCCCTATTTTTCAAAGCCCTTTTTCACAGACTTTAAATATTTCTTCTCTCCCTGTTTCTCATTATAGCTGCTCCCAAAGTAACATTTAAACTAGTAAAATTTTTTGAAAAAATGGGTAGAAAAAAAAAGACTAAGTTTTTGCTAAAAACTTTGCAAAGAATGTTTTCAAAAAACCAAAAAAGAAAATTTCCCGTAACCAAAAACGGTTTAAATCCAAAAATAAAGCTATCCAAAATGGTAATGAAAAACCCAAATTTTTATTTTCAGGTATGGGGTTTTTCTTTTACGTATTGAGAAAAGGGTTTGAAGAGGGGCCTAAAGAGAACAAAAATCATAAAATTAAAGAAAAAAGCAAAATTAAGAAATTTAAAATTTTAACCAAAGGGAAAAAAAATTTTACTTTGTTTTATACTTTTCCGCTTTTTTTTTACTGTTTTTCAGGGATACAACCCCTTTGGGGACAATATTTTGTTTTTATTGTGGAGGGCCTTTTTTTATTTTCTCTGCTTGAAAAATAATAAATGATTTTCTAAAGGTGCAGTTTTTATAAAAGGAAATGAGAAAATACTGTCCCCCAACAGGAAGCAAGAAAAATTTTTTACCCCTACAACTTTGTAGCAAACCCACTTTGATAAACATTCTTGGGCTTCCTTTCCCCAAAACTCTAACTTGGGACAATGTACAATCTCTTGTTTGCAAATACATAAATAAACCTATAATACAAGATTTGCAGTGGGAAACCAGATAAGAGGTTTTTTTTTGCTTGCTACACCTCTGACAAAATGAAAAATATTACAATTGTTTTGGACAACATTTGGGCCCATTTTTAAATTTTCACTTTGGTAAGTATAAAACCGTATATACTTTTTAATTTTTGGCCCCCGAAAATACCACATAAGTAATTTTTGATTGGCCTTAACCTAGTATTTTTTGCCCCCCAAGTACGTCCATATGGCATGGTTTCTTTGTCTGATTTTTAGATGGTTTGCAGATTTGGAAACAGCCTGAAAATCAACAGGAAACCATCCCCATAGACTTTAATAGAAAATCTGTTCAGTTGTCTTCACTGAACGGATTTTCAGCCAGATGGATTTTTAGCCAACGACATTCCGAAAAACCTGGAACATGCACAATCTTCCACCTGGTTTTCGAAAGGGAGGTGTGCAATTCAAAGGTTATGGGGGACGGACAAATCTGCAAACTACGGACAGAACCTTCCCCCAAAACCATTCACAAGACGAAAAAATACCAGCCGGATTCTTAAACAGAATTCGACTGGCATTGTACATATGCCGTGTGGCCGTAGCCTTAAGGATCATGATATGTTCTTTATTGAAAGTGTCCTATGCTGTATTAAGCAGGGTCTCAGTTGTCTGCTAAGAGCCAGAACCTTGCTCTAATGCCTGGTATTAGAGAAACCTCAAATATGTTTAACATTTTAGATGCCACTGAGAATAATGACTATAGCATCTAAGTGGTTTCAGAGTTACAAAGTTTCCTCTGTCACCCTATTTGCACTAACTACAATATGTTTAAAGAGAGCTTATAAGTTATCATGGTAAATGGAGGCCTAAGCAATGCCGCCAACTCTGCCTTCTGTGTCTGCTTTATATGCCCTGCCTAAAAGGAGTTAGGGCCAACAGTATGCCTGGCAGTTTAAAACCAACAGGCCTAGTATAATGCACTACATAAGTAATGTGCTATATTAAATGAGCAATCAAATGATTGAATGTTTTAATCTTATAGTGGTAGTAATTAGTGTTGAGCGATTATTATCGACAAAGTTGAAATCTGCACGGTTTTTATGTTGATCGGATTTTTTAGATCAACGGCGATAATTTAGTTAAAAATCTGTGCATAAGCTATAATATGCGCCCATTGTTGACAGCTTCCAGTCATTTTGGCGGCACAGCAAATCAGCTTGAGAATAGAGAAGAGTGAGCTGTGTGTGCGACGTCATGCAGGATGTGTTATGTTGTGATTGGCTGGAAAAATCACATGGACCTCGTTGTTACATAAACAGCCCTTCCTTGTTCATGTTCAGTGTGTGTCAGTATCTCAAAGGAGTAGGACGTTGCGCTTGCTTCTGTGCAAACAGTTCAGCGAAATTATTCTTATTTGTTCACAGACACAGCTATCTTTTAGCTGTGAACCTTAGAACTTAGGTAGGACAGAGATTTGGCAGATTTTTAGGTAGTTAGGCTGAGAATTTTAAAGGAGCATTCTACCGCTGTAAAGTCAAGGAGGAGCGGGTGGGGGAGGGGGGGGGGAGGCGCGTGCGAACACAGGACAAGCTCTTTAAAGGATATGGATATTGTGCACCCCAGACTTAGTGTAGACATTGCATTGCAATAGCTTTATTATAACACTTTTTCTGTTGAAATATTACTTGGATGTTGGGCAGCCTGAACCTTATATAAGGATGCAGATTTTTCTAGTACATGCAGGTTATTTGTTAGGTGCAAAAACCCAACTTTTATTATCAGTTATAATTTCAGATAGGTGTTTTTTTCACTTTTGGTCAGTCAAGCTTGTTGATAGAGGTACCTTGCACTTAAATTATGAATCAGCCAATTTTGTAGTCACCACAGGTGTATGATAAGGTGCCAAAAATACCCTTTTATTATCCGTATTACTTTCAGATAGGTGTTTTTTTCACTTTTGGTCAGTCAAGTTTTGGTTGATAGAGGTTCCTTGAAGTTAAATAGAATCAGCAATTTTTGTAGTCACCACAGGTGTATTGATAGGTGCCAAAAATACCTTTTATTATCCGTATATATTTCAGGATAGGGTCGTTGTGTGTTTTTCACTTTTGGTCAGTAAAGCTATGTAGATAGAGGTACCGTGCACTTAATTTTGAGTCCAGCAATTTTATTTTGATCTTTGAGGGTATTTGAGATTAGCTTGATTTGCCGTCTTTTAAATAAGAGACTTTCCATAAAACTCTTACATACCTTCTCAAATATTTATCTTTCTGAACATGGAGCGAAATTAAACTGGTAAGCGAGCAAAGTGGGGGGTAGGACATGCGAGGTCTGAAGGGGTACCGAGAGAAGGTTGCTCATTCCAGTGCTGGCGGACAACACGAATGCCAGGGCGGATCGTCGGTTGCAGGGACCATCAGGCCTGTCATCGGTGGGTCAGGGCCCTGCTGGGAATCTTCAGTAACGAACTAGCGTCGCAATCTGTTCCCTTCAGTGGTTAATGCAACCTGCTTCAGCAGTCTTACCTCCTCGTCCTCGCAAGTTTCACGGCACATAATTGTCGTCATCAGATTCATTCAGCATCGTCCAGCATGAACGTAGGCAGCCCAAATGTCAAACCCGTGTACCCAACCCTGTGGATAATCATTTTCTTGAAGAACTCTGATGACAAATGCGGTTGGGAGTCAGAAAGCATGTTAAATGATCATGAGGCCAAAGTGGATTGATTTTGTCTGCTCTGACGCCCCCAGTTACTGTGCCATCAGAGGAGGAAAAGGAAGCGGTCAATCGGCAAAAATCCCGGGCGGTCGGCAAACGCCTTACAGTGCCTTTGCTTGTAGCCCGCAGCTTCTGGATGCAGATTGCTCAGGACGGACGAAGTCACATGTGTTGATGAGATTGATGACTAAATTGCGGATCCAACGTGGTCTTTTCAGCAGAATTTGCTGCGAGTCGCTTAATCACTGGACAAGGAGGAAAGGACGATGGGGTAGTGTCAATACGGTCCCGCCTCAAAATGGAGAGGGCTGGTCGCAGTAAGTCCGCTGATATGATTCCGCCAGCCACGGTCACGCGGGAGAAACCCTCTCCTCGCTTACTTCGCCGTGACTCTCAAGGTCAGGACTCTCAAGCTGGGCCTTCTTAACTAAGCTTTCTGATTCACCCATCCGATGTCCATATGCAGCCTTTGCCGAAAACGCATAAGTAAAGGCAAGAATCTTAGGTGTTTAACCACCACCACCATGTCTAGTCAATTGCAGCGAAGCATGAGTTGAAATGGAGGCAACACTTGGACAAAAAAAGGCCAGACCGGACGCCGGGCTTCCACAACCACTGTAACAACCCTCTGTCTCCGCCTCCTCCTCTTCGCCAACCACAAGCGTACCTCACCTGCCCCTGTATCTCTGAGTCCTGATCATGGTTCAGCCTCAGATTCAGTCCACCGTCGCCCGAAGTACCACCAGCACCACCAGAGAACCCATCCCCTACCCATTCTCCTCCCGCCAGTTTGACGACCTTCACGCCGTACAGCAGCCAGTCTAGAGGCCAGGCTCTTCTGTCTTCCAGGTTTGGGAGCAGGAAGAACACTTTAACCCAAACCATCCCAAACCAAAAACCTGAATGTCGGCATTGCCAGGTTTTTGGCCCTTTGGAAATGTTCCCTTCCCCGTCTGGGGACCAGAGGGGTTCCGCCACGTCATGGCCCTTCCCTGCCCCCAATCCAATGCCAGCAGGCATTTCTTTGCCAAAAAAAGCCCCCGCCCTGGCCACCACGTGTCATCTAAAATTTCAAGCGCTTGTCTGCATCTGTGGCCAAAAAAGTCCATCTCACCACCGACACAGGGACTTTAAGCACGGCCAAGGCCGCTAATCCTTTTACACTACTGGGTGAGCGGGGTCGATGTCCCGGGGGTGACGGGGGGCTTCGGGGTCGGGCACGCTCTTCAAAACCGCAGGGATGGTGCAGGGCTCTTTCCCCCAAGGGCCCTGGGGGGCTTATATCCCAAAAAAACCAACCGTGTTGAAAAAATTTTTCTTGGGAAACCGCCACCAATCAGGACTGTGGGCGGGTCTCCGCAACAGAAAAGACACTGCGGGGGACAAAACCTTGTCATAACGTCAAATCTGCTGGCCCCCCTTAAGATCGGGAGGGTGGGTACATCCCTTGCCTGGCACATTCATAACCTTTTTCCCTCCAAAATTTTTTAAAGAGCTACCCGGGCTGGACTGCCTGCTAGAAGGCTCGAGGGGCTGGTTCGAACCCCCCCGTTTGCAAACCCGCTTCGTCCCGCCTGGTCGTTGCAGCGTCAGCTCGGCCTCCCCATTTAAAGTCCATTGTTGCGTGGCAACACCTGGAATTCCACCCTCCACATGCTCTAGCGATTGTGGCAGCAGCGCAATGCCATTACGCAGTACTAAGTAACACATGGCCTGATAAGCAGCGGTGCGGACCTCGGGGTGTTGAGCCACCGAGAGTGGAGGCAGGTGAAAGAGCTCTGTACCATCCTTGTCAGTTTTGAAGAAGCCACCAAAATGGTCAGTGCAGAAAATGCCCTTGTCAGCATGAGCATTGAGGTGATCTTAGTTCTGGAACGATCGTTGGACACGTTGAAACAACAGGTCCCGCCAGCGACGGAGGAGGAGACGGACACAGATGCGGACACGGAGCCTTTCTCTCCGCGTAATCCACAAGGCCCGACAGTTTTCACAATTTTATCGGTCTTCATTAGGCATGGTTCGGGGTCCAGGGCTAGTGCAAGGCGGCGCATCAGCTCTCAGGGTGCATCATCTCAGGCAAGTCAGGGCAAGGTTTCATGACAACACCGTATTCCATTTACTCACTTTATCTTTAGAAGTTTTCGCATTGTCAATGGTTTTGAGGTCATGTTGCTGTGAGATACAGCTATAATTATGGTCCTTTGGAACAGAAATGTGGCTTTTAAGTGGCATTTCTCCCTCACAATTTTTAATAGTGGCTGAGAAGTCATATTTATAATTTTTTGGGGTAATGTTGCTGTGAGATACAGCTATAATCATGGTCCTTTGGAACAGAAATGTGGCTTTTGAGTGGCATTTCTCCCTCACAATTTTTAACAGTGGCTGAGAAGTAATTTTTATAATTTTTTGGGTCATGCTGCTTTGAAATGCAGCAATACTACAGGTCCTATTATAAAAAAAAATTGTTTCTAACAGACATTTGTTCTTCACAATTGTCAAAAGTGGCTCAAGGGTCATGTTTTGAATTTTTGGGGGCATTTTGCTGTGAAATGCAGCTAGACTACAGGTCCTATTGTAAAAAATGTGGTTTCTAACAGACATTTGTTCTTCGCAATTGTTCTTCAAAAACTTGCATGTACAAAATAGCTGGTAAAAACATTCCTCTGAATTGTACAAGGGAGGTACAGGAAGACTTGACCAGATGTAGGTTATTCAGAGGACATGGAGTATGGAACACGGACAGAGAACAAAGAACGTGTCTCGCTGGTGAGCGGCGCTGACACTATTTAACTCTGCCCCTTCCTGACTCCCTTGCTGGATCTTAAGTGCATTTTGCCTACTGAGAAAAAGTTTCTGAAGTTGTTCTGTTTATATACCGTGTACCATACCATTTGCCTCTGTGCTTCGACCACAAACCATTGCTCCCTTTCCTGACCTTCCTGCCTGCCCCCGACTGTGAGCTAACAAACAATTCTGTACCTCGCAACACCTCGGCTGTCACCGCAAGCATGTCGTGTCAGGGGTAGCGACCTGGTAGGAATTCCGCTGCAGCAAGACCAACATGTCTTGTGGTGGGCTCTGGTGAACACCAGAACCTACTTAGATTCTGCTCCCTGGTGTGGCTTACACAACCACTTGCGGCGGTCGAGTGGATTCACTTCTCCAGCTGTTACAGTAAGATCCGGCCATGGATCCTGTTAACCTGCCTCTGCCAAGCGTTGCTGACCTCACCACCAATGTGGCCCAGCAGTCGCAGCAGCAGATTGCAGAACAAGAACAGCAGCTTAGCAATCTATCTGCCATCATGCAGCAGCTCCTCACCACTCAGCAGTAACAGCCATCTTCCGTGGCTCCCTCTGCCTCATCGGCTTCTGCATTGTCCACCGGCCCAAGGCTATGTCTGCCTATGCCAACGAAATTTGATGGGGACTCCAAGGCCTGCAGGAGTTTTTCAGTGCTCCCTGCATGTGGAACTGACGGGCAGTCAGTTTGCTACCAAAAGTTCTAAGGTGGCTTTCGTGGTTAGTCTCCTCTCCAGGAAAGCCCTGACCTGGGCTACTCTCCTCTGGGACAGATATGACCCGCAGAATTTTTGAGGAACCAGTCCGAGCCTCTTCCGTGGGGACTACCTTACTGAACCTGCACCAAGGGGACTCCTCTATAGGTGATTACGCAGTGCAATTCCGCACCCTGGCCTCAGAGTTGTCCTGGAACGATGCGGCCTCTTCAGCCAGATCATGGATGCCATGTCCGCTCCTGATCTCTCTTCTTCCCTGAGTGAACTTATCCGCCTGGCCACTCGGAATGACATACATTTCTCAGAGAGGCAGGATGAACTACTTCAAGAGCACAAATCAGTCAGGATACGCCATCTACCCCATCTTGCCCACATTATTTTAAAGGCCTCCACTGCCATCCTCCCTGCCGGCCACTGAGAAGGCCATGCAAGTGGACAGAGCCCACCAGACTTTGCAAGAGCAGTCCCGAAGGCGTGAGGGTAACCTGTGCCTCTACTGTGCCAGCCCTGAACATTACCGCAGGGGCTGTCTGCTTCATCCACAATGTCCAGGAAATGCACGCACCTAGGCTACATGGGAGAGACATCCCGAGGTGTGAGCAATTCCTCTCCACGTTTGACCATGCTGGTACAAATTGTGTCCGGATCTGGGATCCAATTCCAAGTTGCAGCTTTCCTGGACTTCGATCAGTCAGGAATTTCATGGACTCTACCCTGGTGTCTAAGTATCACTTACTGGTGATCCATCTGGAGAAACACTGGCCATCTCCTCTGTCAATGGGGAGATTTTCAGTGACTCAGTCCAATTCTGTACTGAATTCTTGTTGATTCAATTGGGGACGTTACGCAAGGAGAGATTTGCATTTTATGTGCTACCCCATTCTTCCTCAGCAATTCTTCTGAGTTTCCCATATCTGCAACGCCATGCCCCTATGCTTAATTGGAAGACGGGTGAAGTAGCATGTTGGGGTCAAGACTGACAGTCTTGTTGTTTGGTGGCATATCACCCTGTGCGTCCCACTTCTCAACTAGCATTGCCCATGCCTTTGTCAGGTCTGCCCACTCCATACCAAGGCATTGTGGACGTATTCTCTGAGAAGCAAGCTGAGACTCTTCCCCTTCCTATAGACCTAACCTATAGACCTGCTTCCTGGTACGTCTCCTACCTGGGGCAGAGTTTATCCATTGTCAGTACCAGAGACTCAGGCCATGTCGGCCTACATCCAAGAAAACATCCAGAAGGGGTTAATTCATAAGTCCCCCTCTCCAGTCAGTGCCAGGTTCTTTTTTGCAGAGAAAAAAGACGGTTCCCTACATCCATGTATTGATTACCGCAGTCTCAATAAGATAACCGTAAAGAACCGTTACCCCTTGCCATTGATTACTAGACCCTTTGACCGGCTTTGTGTAGCCAAGATATTTTCCAAACTGGACCTGCGGAGAGCTTACAACCTCATTCGGATTCGTGAGGGAGACAATTGGAAGACGGCCTTCAACACTCGCAATGGGCACTTTGAGTTCCTGGTTATGCCCTTCAGACTCTGTAATGCACCAGCTGTCTTCCAGGAATTCATCAGCAACATATTCAGGGACCTCTATACACCTGTGTTGTTGTCTATCTTTTCTAAAAATTTTTATTCTGCAGAGAAAAATTACACCATCAGGAACCGGGAATTACTGGCCATCAAACTGACTTTGGAAGAATGGAGCTATCTCCTTGAGGGCGCTTCTCACTTGGTCAATATCTACACCGACCAC
Source organism: Phyllomedusa bahiana (assembly GCA_025379985.1). NCBI lineage: Eukaryota > Metazoa > Chordata > Amphibia > Anura > Hylidae > Phyllomedusa > Phyllomedusa bahiana. Next base: position 83,986 of record JAODAL010006798.1, read on the forward strand.
AAAAACCTCCTATACCTTCAGACAGCCCAATGTCTAAAACCGTGCCAAGCCCGATGGTCCCTCTTCTTTTCCTGATTCAATTTCCTAATTCATTTTCGCCCTGCGGAGAGAATGTCAAGGCAGATGCCCTTTCCCGTGCCTCTGACATAACAGGGAAGGCACTATCTCCTTGGCACATCATTCTCCATGAATGTCTGATCTCTGCTGCTCCCATGGACTTCCAGCGTGTCCCTCCGGGCAAGAGGTACGTGCACCTTGCGCTCTGGAAAAAGATACTAATATGGGGACATTGCTCTCAAGTTGCTGAACATCTTGGGGTGCAACATTCTTCTTCTCTCATATCTCATTTTTATTGGTGGTCTGATCTTGTTAAGGATGTTTGTGAGTTTGTTGAATCTTGTACTTCTTGTGCCCGTAACAAGTCGCCTCACCTCAAGCCAGCAGGTCTGCTACAGCCACTACCCATACCCAATAACCCATAGACCCACGTGGCTATGGACTTTGTCACTGATCTTCCTCTCTCCACCAGTAATACTGTTGTCTGGGTGGTCACTGACCAGTTCTCACTTTGTTCATCTGACGGGCTTACCCTCTGCTCCATGCCTTGCCAGTCTCTTCTCCCAACACATCTTCCATCTGCATGGAGTTCCTCGGCATATTGTCAGACCGGGAGGGGGGTCCAATTCATTTCGAGGTTCTGGCGCTCCCTCTGCTCCCAGCTACAGGTGAAGTTGGACTTTTCGGCCTACATCTGCAGATGAATGGGCAAGTAGAAAAGGTCAATCAGGTCCTGGGCAACTACTTGCACCACTTTATTTCATCGAGTCAAGATGACTGGGTCAACTTGTTACCATGGGCAGAGTTCTCATACAACTCTTTGGATTCATAGTCTGCCGGTGCCTCTCCTTTTTATATTGTCTATAGACAGTAGCCCAGCCCACCACTACCCCTCACCACTACCCCCTACTGAGGTTCCGGCTGTGGAGGACCTAGTCTGGCACCAAACGACGATCTGGGATAAGACACGGCAGCCCTTGCAACGGGCATCTGTTCGCATGAAGACCCAAGCAAACAAAAAGAGAATACCTTCCCTGATCTTTGCTCCTGGAGACAAGGTGTGGTTGTCGGCCAGATACATTTGGCTCAAGATCCCCAAACTGGGCCATCACTTCCTGGGGCCATTTGAGGTTTTGAAACGCATCAACCCAGTGACATATAAGTTCCGTCTTTCACCCACAATGCATGTCCCAAACTCTTTCCTCGTCTCCTTGCTGAAACCACATGTCCGGAATCCTTTCTCCTGGAAGGTTGCTTCACCTGCGATGTGATGATTCCCAGTTACAAAACACATAGTGAGACATGTATGAATGGGGCTGTGTCAGAAGTCTGATGTCTTTTCAGCCTGACATTGCCTTTCTCAATAGGTGTAAATCGCCCGCACGCCAATATCAGCCACATTACAGATCGCCCACAGTAGTTTGTAATGCCCCTGATTTAGGGGGGCGTGCGGAAGGTGGGGCGCACTAGAACCATACGAAGCTACAGATTTATAGCTTCAGCACAGCAATTCCAGGCGCATTACTGCTGGAACAGGTACACCACTTTCAAAGTGGTTTACCTTAGCCAGAATTGTCATTTCTGTGCTAGAATGCGGCTGATTTATGACCTGCAGTAGAGTGGGTTCATAAATCATGAGCAGTCTAAACTAATATTATGTGCAGAAAAATTGGCGTCTTTGTGCCAAAATTCATACATGTCGCCTATAGTCTGTTTCCTCTTATTCGTGGTGGAAAGTAGGAAAAAGCTATCAGGGAGCTGTATTTTATTTGCAAACCTTACTCCAGAACTGAAGCAATCTATTTAAATGAATTGCAGCTCCCCCACAGCCATCATTAAATTAGCTACAGCAGTAAAACAAGTGCCAATGAAAACAGTTTACATAGCTACAGGGCTTGCACAAGAGCCGTGGAGCAGGAGAATTCTTTCTAATAATTAGTAACAGAATCTGTCCTCTGCTGCTTGCTGTGTAAAATGATCAAGAAGAGACTGAATAACTCAGGACCATAATACATGCACGGAGGAGAAGTCAAAACTGTGTCTACAGCTACTTCTGCAGCTGTAGACACAGTCCAAAAGGGATCAGTCTTGGGTCCCCTATTCTTCTCTATCTACACTCTTGGCCTCGGTCCGCTCACAGCATCACACAGTATCATTACCTCTTGTATGCTGACGACATCCACCTTTACATCTCTGGCCCAGATGTTAACTTTCTGCTCTCCCAGATCCCAGAGTTGCTATTGTCAATATCTTCCTTCTTCTCCTCCCAAGCTAAATATAGAGAAAACTGAATTCATCATCCCACCATTCCACTCTATCCCCCACCTGATCTCACTTTCAGTTAACGGCTCTACACTTTTACCCGCAAGTCCGCTGCCTTGGGATAACCTCTGACTCCTCTTTTTCCTCCAAACCACAAATCCAAACCCTTACCTCTGCCTGCCACTTCCATCTGAAAAATATCTCTCAAATCCACTCATTCCTTATTTACGACACTACAAAAATGATAGTGCCTGGCCTTGTCATCTCCCACCTAGACTACTGCAACATCCATCTCTGTTGCTCCCCTCTAAACCATCCTTAGCACATCCATCTTATCCATCTTATCTCTTGTCCACGCAATCTCCGCTCCTCACAGGAAGTTCTTCTCTGCTCTCCTCTTGTAAGCTGCTCACACAACCGTCTCCAATATTTCTTTTGTGCTTCTCCCATACTCTGGAACTCACTCCCCCAACACATCAGGCTCTCCTCTACTTTCACAAACCTCTAAAGCAAACCTGAAAACCTACAATAACCCTGCTGCTGCTACTACTCCACCCCTCAAACATGTATGCCCATCACCTTCTGTCTCTTTCCTCCTTCCTTGTACATCCTAAGTCTTCGCAGGCAGGGTCCACTCTCCTGCTGTACCAGTTGATAGTCATTTATCATTATTATTGTCTGTGTTTTATATGTGTTATATATGTAACGTCCTCATCCCTCTCGAATGTACAACTCCCTGGAATTAATGGTGCTTTAAAATAAATAGTAATAATAATATTAAATAATAATAATCACATGGAGAAGCACTCTGTGCAAGCCCTGCAGCACTCTCAGTAAGTATATAATTAACGCAAGCTGCAAGTGGGTCAGAAACAAGTGTTCATGACTTCTAACATGCATACTCATGATTTCAGACACCTCACAATGATGCAGCAGTCCCAGCCATCGTTAAAACCACGCAGTGGGGGCCAGCAAGCAATGAGCAGGACACAATAAAGAGAAGAATTGTGGAATGTTAGGTAACTAAAGATTATTGAATAATAACTTATACTAAGAAAGTTGTTTAGAGGTATGATTTTATTTGTTATGGTGGAAATACAAAAACAACAATAACTAGTTTACCAGTTAAACAATAATAAATAGAATGCATGAAAAAACTTCTCAGGTTAGAAGTAAACAAGCATGTGAAAATTTGCATCCAGTAGTCTTACAAGTATAAAAGATAAACATTTAGGGCCACATGTATGAAAACTTTCTAGGTCTAAAACTCTCTTTGCTGCTCATAGCAATCAGTCAGAGCACCCCTCTCATTTTTCCAGAGCACCATATAAAATGAAAGGGGCACTGTGATTGGTTGTTATGGGCAACAAAGAGAGTTTTAGACCTAGACAGTTTTCATACATGTGGACCATATTGTCAAAAATTAAAAATCAGTGACATACTGCATGCAAAGATGACGCATTTCAGACGCAGTTCTTAGTTATAGTAAGTAAATAAAGTACAAGTGCCACCTGATATACAAGTAGGTAGCAATAAAACATGGGTGTACTTACCTCAATTAGCAGTGCCAGAAAAAGATGGAACCATACTCGCTATTAAACACAGATCAGGAGGCGTCATCCAGAGGTGCCAATTTAGGTGACTGGCACATACACCACCGGTAGCCAGCCCTGTCCCATGGAAAAGCCAGCATCTCTACCTAGCAGCCAGTAAAGCATCCTAGCCAAAGCCCAGGAAAGCACTAGATGAAGGGAAGATTTTAAGCTGCTAGCTATAAGTGGAAGGCATAAATGGATGGAGATGCATGTCTGAGACATCAGAGAAGGAACAACCTGGACAGCCCAAAAGTCTCCCTGGAAATACCACTTTAAGATCACACCATGGTAGACCTCTTGTAAAGACCACTTCAATGGCTGTGTCTTCTGTCTCTCCCTGTCTGAGTGGGGCCTTGGTTGGTAAAAGTTTCCTATCCCCTGGAAAAAGTGAGAAATTAACGCTAATGAATATTTGATTCTCACAGGTAATAGGAGATTGGACTCCAAGACTTACTTAAGAGACAGTCCACTAAAAAAATTTGCAATGACACTAGGAAGAGCATCTGTAGATCCCAAATTTTTGTACTTTACACAATCAACCTATTAATTTCAGTGACTTTATAGTACTTTATTTTTCCTGTAGTAATATTACAAGGTAATTAAACATTTGCTTCTGGGTTTCTCCACAGATTTTAATTGATTGCTATATGGTCACGGTGATTGCAGAATCTATTATATTCTAAAATATCCAAAGCTCACAACCCCCTTGTCATGTAGATTTACCAAAGCTTTGTTTAAAGTGGCTTCCTTAAGCACAATTACCAGGTAAACATAAACATTAAGTAATACGTTTAGAAGTAAAAGGGAACAATTTTTACATTGGTTACTAAGAAAGTCTGGTCTTTTCATTAGTAAACTTACGATTATTGACAATTACAAAATAATTAAAAACAAACAAACAAAAGCTAAATTTTTCATGTCTATTATTGAACACATTCAGCAAACTTCCATAGTGCATGGAGACAAAAGTGAACCATTGAATTTAATAAACTCCAGATCCCCTCTTTACCACAAAAAACAACCTCCAAAATGTTTCCTATAGCTGCAAATATAATTTCTACAATGTTGATTTGCAAAGAAGAATGGTCCAAATTTCCACTCATTTGTTCATTAATATTTCTCTAAAGTCTTGCATGGGCAGTCCTTTTTAGTTTATGTCTCAGGCAAACTCTTGACTCGATGCAAAAAAATGGATCCTTGTATCACAATTAAGTAAAAAACATTCCTTAAAGTGGAATGCCCAGTATATTCAATAGAAAAAAAAAAATTATGTTCAACTTTCTCATCTCCATTCCAGCGTTTGCTCTCCACGGTCTTCTGTTTACTTTCTTTCTTCTTCCAAATTGGGGTGTCACTTTGGGGGTTGGGAGGGGGGCCCCTGATTTTTTGTTACAGAAATCAATTGCCTTTGCTTTTTCATCCCCTGTTCAGAGCTGACCACAGTGATCGAAGGCAGTGGAATGTAGCCAATCAGTGGCTGCAGCAGTGATGTTTACTTTTTGGGAAAAGTAAAGAAAATTAAAACAGAGGCGTCAGCAGTGGAATGGAGGTGAGCAGAAAGGAGATTATACTTTTTTGAATATTTTATTGGCCACCAATACCTTGTAATTTTATTTTTGGAACTGGACAATCTCTTTAAAGAAATTTTAGGAACTGTTTTGCCTCTTCTTTGTACCATAATCTGATCATTTCTTTAATCTTAAAAGTTGTGTGCTATTTGCATGATTGCATAGAATATCTATGACTCGGTAAAATATGATTTCTGTTGGATTTCTATAAGTTTTTATACTTTTTAGTGTTCTTTTAGTGTTATCCATTTTTATCATTATTTGACAGAGCTCTGCAGGTTTAATTTTTATACGAGAATTACATTTTGTCAAAGTGTCTTTTCATTTTACTTTGTAACGTTAATTTGGGACTTGTGATTCCATTTAAAGTTTAATAGTTGGTAGGGATAACATCATGATTAAAAGATGGGCGATTTCCCGAAATTCGTTTCGTTCAATTTGTGGGAAATTTTTCCCGGGAAAAAATAAATTTGTTCCGAAATTACTTTTGGACGAATCACATTTTAAAAAAAAGGGAATTTTCCAAAGGTGCACGAGGGTGAAAGGGGGCTGTAGAACGTTGGGGGGCCCCTGCTTAAAAATGGGGGAGCTTTTGGTTTTTGGGCTTCATAAAAGGGTTTTGTTTTTGTATGAAAGCAGAAAGACTGCCGCCCCTCTTACAATCGCTTCACTTAAAATTCCCTGGGCATTAAGAGGGCAAAACTGACTAAAAAACTGAAGCGGGGGGAAAGTTGCTGATAAAGTCATGCCAAAAAGAAAGCCCGGAAAAAAAAAAAAAGCTGAGAGCTCCCCGGTGGCAACAAATTGTGACCCGGGGGTGTGGAGGTTCGGTGTAGCCACGCAGATGAGGTCGAGAGTGGCACAATGGGCACAGTGTGTAGGTCACGGCAGCAGCCACCGCAGAGCCCTGAGGTCAGACAAATGGCACAATGACACATTGGGGTAGGTCACGGCGCAGCAGATGAGGTCAGACGTGGCACAAAAGAAACAGTGTGTAGGGCCGGCAGCGCATGGGTCAGACAGGGGACAATGGGGCACAGTGTGTAGGTCACGGCAAACAGCGCATGAGGTAAGGGAGTGGCAAAATGACAACTTTGGGGGTGGCAAAAAACAGGGGTAGGCCACAGGTGGGACAAAAGACACAGTGTGTAGGTCACTGGGAGCAGCCCCAGGAGCCCGCATGAGGTCCCGAACCCGTGGACAATGACACAGTGTGTAGGTCACGGCACAGCCCCAGCAGCAGAAAGAGGTCAGGGCAGTGGCAAAAATGACAGAGTGTGTAAGGGCCGGGAGCAGCCACAGCAGCTGCCCTGAGGTAAAACAGGGCCAATGAACTTTTTGGGGGGTGGGAAAAACAGGAGTAGGCCACAGAGTGGGACAAAAGACACAGGGGTGTAGGTCACGGCAGCGCCCCAGGAAAAATTTTTGAAAGGGCAGAAGTGGCACAAAGACACAGTGTGGGGGTCACGGCAGCAGCTGAGGTCAGGCAGTGGCACAAAAGACATTCTGGAAGGTGGCAAAAAAAAGGGAAAAGGGGCCCCAGGTGGGCAATGGGGAAAAAGTTTTGTAGGGCACGGCCGCAGCCACAGGAGTCAGCATGAGGGGCAGACCCGTGGCAAAATCACTTTTGGAGGGGGCAAAAAAGGAAATAGGCCCAGGTGGGACAATTTACACAGTGTGTAGGTACGGCGCAGCCCCCAGGGCACCGAGGCAGGGCAGTGGTTTAATTTAAAATTTGGAGGGGGCTAACGGAGTAGGCCACAGGTGGGACAATTGGGGCACAGTGTGTAGGTCAAAGGGAGCAGCCCCCAGGGCCGCATGAGGTCAGACATGGGACAATTTACCCGTGTGTAGGGGACCGGGGAGCAGCAAAAAGCAACGAAAGGGGGTCGACAAGTGGCCAATGACATTTTTGGGGGGGGGGGGTTTTGGGGGGGGGGGAAAAAAAAGGAAAAAGGCCCCCAAAAGTGGGAAATTACCCCAGTTTTGGGAGGGCATGGCAGCCCGCCACGCCGCAGAAAGAGGGCAGACAAATGGGACAATGACACAGTGTGGGGGGGGGGTCACGGCAGCAGGCCCCCAGCAAGGGGGTCAGCATGAGGTTGAAAGGGACAAGACAGAAAATGTGTAGGTCACCCGGGAGCAGCCACAGCAGGGTGCCCCTGAGGACAGGGGGGGGGCGTGGCACAATGGGCATTCTGGAGGGGGGCAAAAACAGGAGGGAGGCCACGGGAAAGGGACAATGACACCCGTGTTTTAGGTCACGGCAGCAGGCCCCGGAACAGCCCGGGGTTCGGGCCAAATGGCACAATGACACAGTGTGGAGGTCACCGGGGAGCAGCCCGAGCAGCCCGCATGAGGTCAGGACGTGGCACAATGAAAACCCGTGTGTAGGGCAACCCGGGAGAGCAAACATGAGGTAAAGGGAGTGGCACAAGACACGTGTGTAGGTCACGGGGAGCAGCATGAGGTCAGGCAGTTGGGACCCAAAAGACATTCTGGGGGTTTGGGAAAAAAGGGTAGGCCAAAAGTGGGACAAGGGAAAAGTGTGTAGGTCACGGCAGCAACCACAGGGGCGCAATTTAGGTTGACAGTGGCCAATCACATTCGTAGGTGGCAAAAACAGGGGGTGGCCCCCAGAGTGGGACAATGAAACAGTGTGTGGTCACCGGCGCAAACCCCAGGAGCAGCATGAGGTCAGACAGTTTGGGGCAATACATTCTGGGGTGGGAAAAAAAAAGGAAAAAAGGCCACGAGTGGGACAAGACACAGTGTGTAGGTACCGGGGCTGCCACAGCGAAACAAGAGGGGCAGACAGTTTGGGACAAAAGCCAGTGTGGGTCCGGCAGCGCAACAGCAGGGAGCATGAGGTCAGACAGTGGCACAAAGTCAGAGTGTTTTAGGTCACGGGCCCGCGCCACAAACGCAAACCCTGAGGTCAGGCAGTGGCACAATTCCCTTCTGGGGGTGGCAAAAACCCGGAATTGGCCCCAGAGTGGGGCCCAAAGACACGTTGGGAGGTCACGGCCCGAAACCACAAGCAGCAGCATGAGGTCAGACAGTGGCACAAAGACAGAGTGTGGGGGTTTGGGGGGGCATTACCAGTCCCTGGTTAAAAAAAAGGTTGGTGGCAGATGGAGAAAATGTTTTTAAACAGAAAGTGTGGATTTAGGGGGTGGCGGGATCGAAAAAGTTTGGGGGGCAGGTAGTTTGAAAACCCGGGCCCCAATTTTTTCCCCAAATTGGGGGGAGGGCCAAAACCCCCTGGGGGTGAGTGTTTTGCGCCTAAGGCTTGGGGGTGTGGAAATTCTGGGGCCCATCCCGGCCCGATTCATCTTTAAAAAGGTTTGTCGTTCCAATTTTTGTTTTGGGCAAGCGGGTTCTCCCTTTGGGGGAAAGATGTCCCCCCCCGCACGGAAAACCCCCCTCTGATGCCACACTATGGCCCGGGGAGGGCAGCTTCTCCCCTGCAAATCGGCAAGTTGCGGCCCCACATCCGTTTGGTGCCCGTGTCCGCGGGTTTTTCTAACTGGGGTTTGGGAGAGTGCTGTCCAGTAGGGGAACCCCCTGTTGGGGTTCCCGGGACTGCTCCAGGTCCTTTCTGTGCTGCCCGTGGCGAATCCCTCCTCATAGGGGGGGGAAGGAAGCTCTCATAGTGACTCCAGACCCTTTGGGGTTTCTGCGATGGAGTGGTAAATTTCTCCTACCCCCCACCCTTCCCCCCGCAGCCGGGGGAAGTAGTTCGTGAGCCTGAGGAAACCCCCCCCGGTTTAGACCATTTAAAAGGAGGGGCCGGGTGCCCCACAAAAGGAGAGGCCAACGGGTTACGGAGGATTTCCCCTTTTGTATTTGAGTTTTGTCCTCCCTCTCCCAAAAGCTGGGAATGAGGCTCCCATTTTGGTCCGGGAGCGAGGGCCAATGGGTGGGGAGCCCGAAGTAAACCCCCCCTGCCCGGATGCTGAAACTTATTCGGGCTGTCCTAGCCAGGGGAAATAAGCATGCTGCGGGGGCCAAACTGCACAAAATGACCCGGGGGGCTCCCTGCTTCCATTTCCAAATGTATATGCCCCCGGTGCTTTTTGGGGGCCTCTGGCCCCGTTTTCCTCATCTCCATCCACCCCCTCCAGTGCTCCTGCTCCTCCACTTTGTACCTGGGGAGAAATCCCCTCATTTCACCAAAACAATGCTTCTGCTCCCAATTTTCCTCCCCCTTCCTCCTCCATTTTTGTCCCCACCCGGGCTAAAAGTGGCCCCCGAGATGTAGTCCCCCACGTCTCCCGTCCCCTGCCCAGACAGATTTTTTTAGCATCTGTTCCAGGGAAAATGAAGCAGTGGAATGAGTTATTAAAACCCGTTGTCCCCGGGGGACTGCAAAAAATGTCGCCTTTCCCCGAAGGCCCCAACAAACGGGGTGTCCCCGCATGAGCTGCCACTGGTGGCATCAAAATTACACAGGGGGGGTCTTCTGTTGCCCGGGTTTATCAAAAAATTTGTTAATGGCCTTTCTTTTGTTCCCCTACAAAAAGGTCCAAAAATGTGCAGGGGGAATTCCAACGGGTGGAAAAAATCGATTTTCAGGGGCTGTGTTGGGGGGAGGGGCCCTTCTGCCGCTGCAAAACGGGGGGAGGGTTTTTCCCGGCTTTTTACAAATGGAAAAAAAGTGCATTTCAATTTCATGGCCATTTTTTAGAATTTTGTGAAGTTTGGGGGAAGACTTTTAGGAACCTTTTTTTCCCAAACCCCCTTTTAAACACTTTCGCCATGCAGGGCGCATGGGGCCATCCCTCCCCGGGTGCAGCGCCGGACACCATGTTTCCCCCCATTGTCCGTCACCCCTGGTTCGATTTTCAGTTGGCGCGGAGAAAAACCCCACATCGATTTTTTGCTGCATGGGCGCGGAGCCCGTTCCCCCCCTGTGGACTTCGTTTGGGGAGGGAAGCCGGGTAGGAAACTGCGTGACACCCGGTGTGCAATACACATGTGGTTGATGGGGGCAGTATTGTGGAGGGGAGGGTGGTGGTGGTGGGGGAGGAGGGGTTTGGCGGCATTGGCGCGGAGCAGCAGTTTTACAAAAGTGGGGGGGGAAAAGCGGCGTCTCCTGTCCAAGTTTTTTGGGGGTGCCTGGGCCGGGAAGCACATTCAAACCCCGTGGGCCGTAAAGGACACGTACTGGCCCCGACCCTTGTTACAGCTCCAGAACTCCGCGCTGCCCTGGGACCCTTGGGGAAAAAACCGTAAGCTTAAGGACTGGCCCCCCTCTGTTTTTACTTTTTTAGGAAAATGCTGGTACTGCCTTTTTGGAAAAGAAAATTAAAGGGGCCTTTTGGGAAAACTTTCCCTCTCGGTGGCTCAGCCATTAGTTTTTCTGAATGGTTTAGAGTCAACCATTTTGGAAAGGGGGGGACTGCCAGTCCAACAAAATTGGCAGGAGCACGGTTTAGCGGGTGCCCCCTTTAGGGTGGTTTAAAGCATCTGTTTTTCTCTTTGCCTTTTGCCCCGCTGAAAGACTGCTGGCGCCCGGGGGGGGGGGTAGCGAGGAGCGTTGCATCTGGACCGGGGGTGATGTCAAAAAGAAACAGCTCCCCCTTTTGCCCGAGGTGGTGGGGGCCTTGGGCTGGCTTTCAATGGCTTGCGTGCCACTGGGCGCGGCCCGCTGCTGCTTTTTGTGTTTGGGGGCAGGATGGACCACCCCCATCTGACCCAAATTTTTCCAGGCCCGGTGGTGAAGCTGCATGTGTTTCGCGGGGGGTAGGGTGCCAACGTTTTGCTCCCCGGCCACGCTTCTCTTTTCTGGGTTAAGATTTTACATTTTTACCCCTATTCGGCTCCTTTCCCGGGGTTTAGCAAAAAAACTGCCACCCGCCGAGTACGGATTTTTCCGTCCCCGCTCCGCATGGGTGAATACGGGCCCCCGCTGCCTCGCTGAGCCCCCCCGTGCCGCTTCTTTGTTGGACTGCGAAGGGGGGTTTTTTTCCCCGTGGGCCCCTTGGCTCCCCCCTCACACTGCTGCTATCCTGGGTGACTCCCCGGCCCAAAACCTCACTTGTGGCCTTTCGCCCTTTCCTGATGCGCAAGCTGCGCCCCCCCTCTCCTGCGATGATGAAAACCCTTGCCTCACCCCGGGTCCCCCCGTGCCCGGGCGGCTACATCTCTTCTATTTGTGTTTCCTCGTCACTGCTGTTTCCTTCATCAAAGGTCTTTGGTATGCAGAGGCTGAAACCCCACAACATGAACCCCCCATTTCCCCCTTCAACATCAATTTCTTTTCCGTATTGCAAAAAAGCGGGGATATTTTACCCAAATTTTTTCGTGCCCAAATTGCTGCTGACTGCCCCCCTCAAATTGGTTTATCCCCCTTTTAGTGGGCGCTGAGGCCCCGACCCAAATAGGGATTCTGGCTGGGGAAAACCGAGGGCAAGGAGGGTTTGAGGGGAAAAGGGGAGGGCCGCTGGGCCCCCTCCCGGGCCATGCCAACTAAGGGTTGTGTTGGGCGTTTTCCCCCCCGACTCTTGGCTGGGGTTGTCAGATGTTAATCTGGGGGAAGTGGATTTATTAGTCAACCCAAACAAGAACCCTTGGGTTGCTAGTCAGGGCCCGGCCCCCTAGATGACAGCCGGCAGTTGTGGCCTCCCCCCAAATCCCCTTGCTGTGCTGCGACCCGCTACAGGAAAGTTTTTGCCTCTGCCCTCGCGGGGGAAGGGGCCCGCCACCTTCGTTGAAATACTGTTTGTTCTAAAAATTTTTCAGACACTGTTTTATGAAGAAAACTGTTTTATGATAACTTCCCCCACCCTGTATTGACGCCAAAATGCCCCCTAAAAAAGCCTTTGGGGAACCCTTTGGGTATAAAAATTTCGCTCCCCAAAAATTAAAAAAAGGGGAGGAAAAAAATTTGGGCTTGTATGTGCGTTTAAAAACTCTGTGGGTTTTTACTGAATTAAAAGCACAAAAAATTTTTAATTTAACTTTCGGGTATGAATTATGTACAGGGAAATTTTTTTTGTGGGGTGTGAAAAACAAAATTTTTTTTATGGTTCAACAGCAGAAAAACGCTTAAAATTTAAAAACCCCAGATTTAAATTGCCCCAAAAGGGTTTTAGCGCCGGGGGAAAAATTTCTAGCTTTGTAAAAGTGTTTTAATTTTCATGTTTTTTTTACGCTACCCCAACAAGAGAAAAATTGTAATTAACCTTTGCTTGGGGAATTTTTGTACAGGAAAAATTTTATTTTTTTGGCGGTGAAAAAGACGGTCTTTTTTTTGTCACCACAGCACCCAAAAAAAACGTTTAAATTTAAACCCCCGGATTTTTAAATTGGGGCAAAAAAATTTTAGCAGGGCCCGGGAAAATTTCTAGCTTTTTTAGCGTGTTACAAAATTTCGTGTTTTCTACATTACAAAAACAAGAAAAAAATTTTTAATTAACCTTTGCTTTGGAATTATGCTTCAGGAAAATTGTTTTTTTGGGGGGTGGGAAAAAGGCAGTTTCTTGGAGTCATAAAAAGCAGCAGAAAACCCCTTAATTAAAAACCCCGGATGTAAAAATTTCGCAAAAGAATTGAGCAGCCCAAAAATGAAGTGGTTTTTGTTAAATTTTAAAACGCTGTTTCTTTAAATTTAAAAACCCAAAAGGAACTTTGGGTTAGTTTATAGTTGCCAACCTTTGAAAAATTTAAAAAAACAGGAGATATTAGGGGGCGGGCCCCGTAGCCGTCGCCCGGGAAAAAATTTTCCTGGCTACGCCCATCTTGAATGTATGCCAAGCCCTTCAAAAAGCCAAACCTACTCCACTAACTGCATAACGGCTTTGGATGAAAGCCAGGTAGATGCCCTTATAGCCAGGTAGTAGGCGCCCAGTACCAGGGAGTGCCCCGGTCAGGCAGGGAGATGCCCTCTCTGTAGCCAGGGTGAGCCAATTTGTAGCCAGGTAGATGCCCCCTTTGTTAGCCAGGTAGATGCCCCCCATTGTTTGCCAGGTAGTGCCCTTTGGTTGCCAGGTAGTGCCCCCTCTGTGGCCAGGTAGATGCCCCCATGCTTTCCAGGTTGTGCCCCTCTGTTGCCAGGTAGATGCCCCCATTGTTTGCCAGGTAGTGCCCCCTCTGTAGCCAGGTAGTACCCCCATCATTAGCCAGGTAGTGCCCCCATTGTTAGCCAGGTAGTGCCCCCATCGTTAGCCAGGTAGTGCCCCCATTGTTAGCCAGGTAGTGCCGCCATTGTTGCCAGGTAGACCCCACATTGTAGCCAGGTAGTGCCCCCATTGTAGCCAGGTAGTACCCCTTTAGTAGCCAGGTAGTGCCCCCATAAGTAGCCAGGTAGTGCCTCCATTGTTGCCAGGTAGTGCCCCCATTGTAGCACGGTAGTGCCCCCCATTGTAGCCAGGTAGTGCCCCATTGTTAGCCAGGTAGTGCCACCTCTGTTGCCAGGTATTGCCCCCATTGTAGCTAGGTAGACCCCCCCCATTGTAGCCAGGTAGACCCCCCATTGTAGCCAGGTAGATCCCCCATTGAAGCCAGACAGTGCCCCCTTAAAACTAATAAAAATAAAATAATAAAATCCACTTACCTGACCAGGCTCCTGCAGAGCGGCCGCTCTGGACGATCTCCTCAGCAGTGTCACAGGGGAAGTGAGAGCAGCCGCGCGTCACTTCCTCTGTGACGCTGACATTTGTGTACGGCGCACACCGGCGCCGGACATACAGGGGGAGGAGCCAGGAGGGAGCGATCCCTCCTGCCTCCTCCCTGCTCAGCGAGGTTCCGGGTGGGTGAGCGGACCCTGCGCCCGCTTCACCCGCCCGTGGGAACGGACCGGCGGCGCCGGAGTAGCGCACCAGCGCTACTCCGGCACCGCGGCCATTTAAAGGACCCCCGCCACCTGCTGGCGGCGGGAGAAATGCCAACTCCCCCGGGAGGGCGGGGGGGGACCCCAAATAGCGGGACCCCCACGCCAAAAACGGGAGAGTTGGCATGTATGGCTTAGATGCCCCTTGGATATTCAATGTGCTGTGAGCAAATAGCATTAACATGTATATGCACTGGACTTCAGATCCAATTCACCAAAAATTCAGAAATAGAACATTAAGCGAAGCAGTCTCTGAGACAAGCTGAGACACCCCACAAAAATCGCTGTATAAAAATCAGTTCTTCAGTAACAATCAGCCGCGGCAGCACCTTCCCTGATCAGTACAGTGAGAGCAGTATGAGCTCCCAGCGTCGCGCCCGGACTTATATAGTGCGGTGACGTCACAGAATCCCGCCGGTCTCTGATTGGCTTCACCTCTGCACATGTCATGCAGGCTATGCCCTTCTTCCTCCCAGAGTGCTTTGCCCCATGTAGCGCCATGTGCTCGCAGCCATTTTATCAATCAAAAGCACACTTCATTCACCCGAAGTACCCCAAACTTCGACTTCGTTCAGAACCGAAGTTTTCCTGAAATTCTAAACGAATTCCACTTCGTTAGAATCGATTCGCCCATCTCTAATCATAATTATAGCTCTTCACTTTAATTAATTTGCAGAGTACTGAACATAAATTAGTGCTCTGTAAAAATTAGTACCATGATACACTAGACTACAATAACAGAGGGGTGTTATTTTCTATTTTATATGTAATTATTTTAATGAGTGTATGCATTTTTAAATCACTTTTATGAATATAAAAATTATCATCATTAGTATTATTTTCATCTAGAATAATAGTATTGTCAATTGCAAAATGCCAGGATTCTTAAATTAATTGTACTGTACATGTATGTGTCTTGCATATAGGATACACTAAACAATCATTGAGTACTGTCAACCATACAGTATTATGCCTACTTCACAAAGTTTTTCTGTAACTGTTTATTAGGGGGGGTTACAAATGCTTAAAAATGTTGCAAATTTTTTGGTGATTTTTTTATATACAGATTTTTTTAATTACATTTTTCTTTAAAAAAAAAACTCTTGTTAAAAAGAACATATCTAGAGCATAGATGAATTTTAAAAACAAAACAATGGTCCAAAAGGAAGAAATAGACAGTAGTAAATTCCATAACTCCCTATTGATCTATAGCAAACTGGCCACTGTGTTTCTTGTCACCAAGAAACATAGCAAGAAAGAAAAAAGCAGCACAAAACTGAGCATATTTACTAAAAGTGCTATGTGTTAAACTAACCTTAGATACATAAGTTATGTACTGTATTAACTTTTTGGCTAAAAACTGCCAGATATGAGCATTAAATGCTCTATAACTACAGCATCTTACAGAATAAGGGACAACGCACTGGAAACAGAAGGTCTGACACTAACTTGTGATGTTCTCAGAAAGGATGGTATAAACTATGAGACAGGTTCCCTTTAAAGATGAACCGCAGAGCCATTTTCTGTGACCAATAACATTTTGTACTTCCACCTATGTACTTGACTGAGGGTGCATTTTTTGCAGGCTGAAGCGTACCAGACATGGCGGTGATGGGGCTTTCACAAGGCTTCCAGCTGCCATATTAAACGATCACCCTGGGATCTCGCTGCGGGGATGCTGATCGGAGTGGGAAACTGTGCGTGGCACCATCTCTCATTCATTTAGATGCTGCAGCCATGATTGCAGCGGTGTCTAAGGGGTTAAACAGCAGAGATTGCTGCCGGCTTAGATCTATGCTGTTAGTGGCTTGTGTCAGCTCTAACAGCTTTTTTTATTTTACATTGTTTTTTATTTTATTTTTTATATCTGTCTTTCAAGGGCAATGCCTTAGTTATGAAGAACTTGTCATGGATTTATCACAGATTTTTGTGTGGATTTTACCATGAATTTTTTTCATATTGATTTTAATGAAAGGAGGCAAAATCTACACTAAAATCTGAAGGCTGGTTTTATCTGTTGATTTCAGTGTGAATTTTCCCTTTTCCTATTGAAGTCAACAGAGAAAAATCTGTGTTAAAATCTGCAATAAAACTGCAACCAAATCCACCCCTGTTTCGGTGGATTTGGATAAAATCTGCAGATTTTATTCACCAGATCGGTTGCAGAAAATCTACAGTGAATCTACTCTGCTTGAATATTGCCTCAGATTGTGTTTTTTTTTTTTTTCTGGTGTTTTATGCTAGAACAGTTTATACATGCATTGCATTATACCTGTGCTACAATGCATGGCTTTTGTAGCGCAGCCATCCAAAATCCCATGCAGCATTTTTTGGAAAAACATTTTTTTTCTCGCTTTCTTTTGGTCTAAAAATGTTGCAGCCAGAAATTACACAAAAGTCTATGGTAGACTATAAAATTCACTGCAACATGTTTTATCTTTTTGTGACTTTTGGGTCTCGATATGGCACTTTTTTGGCAATTGTCTCATTGTCCGAATATTTTGGACTGATTCTACCAAATGCTGTTAAAAAATTATAATGAATTAAAAATATGCCACAAAAAATCCTTAGGAGATATACCATTACAGACCTTAAAACTCATGAAACAAAGTGTGTGAGATGGCTTTTTGCTGGTTTCACACACTGGGCGACATGTTTTAAAAGAGGTACCAGCAAGCCAGTTTTAAAGCGCATTAAATGAGTGTATTGTGTGCTTGATTGTATGAACCTGCCATTTGTTTGTTCATTAATCTGGCATGTGGTATGCCTTGCATAGCAAGGCACATTTTAGGGTTATAACTTAGGCACATAGCATATTTTAGGCGCATAGCTGGTATATTTTAGGCACATATCTTAGGCGCATACAAATGTGTCGTGCATGAGGCAAACTGCACCAAGTTTTGGTTTACAACTAGCATACATATATAGAATAGGGCTATGACATTATTGTGGTGCAAAATACAGCAAGAAAATGGTGCAGCACAAATCCAACCTGTCACCCCCTGTTTCATAAAATAATGCTCTATTTTTATACTGTTTTTTACTGTTTTTAACAGCATTTTTTGCATTATTTTTTTTCCCTCACATGTTACACCAAAGCCTATGTTGATTTATAATATGCAATACATACAAAGTGTTTTTCAAAACTCCCTGGGGTAACTTTTTCTGTCAAAAAAGTTAGAACAGTGTGAAGGATCACTATTACTTCTTATAAGGCCGTGTTCACACGGCTTATTCCTGACGGATTTGTGAGCCGTATTGAGCTCACAAATCCGCCGTGAATAAGGGGCGGGGCGGGGGCAGGGCCGGAGCGCGGCGGGGACGCCGCTCCCGGCCCCATAGACAATGCATTGTTTACGCCGCGTCCGCGCCGTAAATAATGTGCATGTCACTTTCTCCCCCCGCGGCGGATTCGCCGAGCGGGGAGGAGCGACGGATTCCACTGTTCTCTATGAGAGCAGTGGATTACCGTAATTGCTGCCGCGGATTGGCGTCGGACGGCAGCGCAACACCGGCGCGCAGTACCGCGCCAATCCGCGGCAAAAAAAAGCCGTGTGAACGAGGCCTAATGGGGTGAGAGAGATTTCCAATCTTGTAACCTTTTGACTTTCTTTGTTAAGGAGTCCTAGGATATCTTTGTGTGTGAATGTTTTACTTTAATATATTTTCTGTAAAAGGATAAAAGGCTATAAAGGCTTCAGTGACAATGTCTTCCAGAACTGTGTCCTTTATATTTTCAAATATTATTGTTTTATAATTTCTGTTATGCAAAACGTATTTGATTTTTTTTTTCCAGCTCAAGAAGAGAAAGAAGGCGATGCTTATTTATTTCAATGATTATTCTTAATACGTGGTAAGTTATTGTTCAGGCTTTTTAGAGTACAGACACTGTAATGAGGCATGAAATAGAATCTACTAAGCCTCTTGAAGCATTCTTCAGTGAAAGGTTAATATAATGAAATGCATCCATTCAGTGGAATATATGCCAGCATCCTAGCTCTTAAATAGGTTCTGTCCTTTAAAGTTTATACAATTACATTCCAATTTAAACAGCATCGTAAAAGTGAACTAAAAGGTGGTGGGGTGTATTGAGATACAAATATATATGTATAAATCAGGTATACTTATAAAGTATTTGATTTTATTTATTGTTGTGTACAGTTATAATGTTTTAAAGCAATATATAAAGTGCTAGATTTCTTCGTATTATTATTACATATTAGTACCAAGAATTATTGTGTATTGAGCCCTGTTCTTTTTTATATATTCATTAATGATTTTACACAGGGATTGCACAGTAGAATATTAATCTTTGCAGATGATACTAAGCTCTGTAAAGTAATCAACACAATAGAGGATAATGTTTTATTACAAAGTGATCTGGATATGTTGGAGATTTGGGCAGAGAAAAAGCAGATGAGGTTTAACAAAGATAAATGCAAGGTTATACACATGGGGAGGAAAATTCTATTCCATGATTACTTATTAAATGTAAAAAGTGACATGGAGAAAGACTTGGGAATCCTGGTGGACAGTAAACTCAATTGTAGCAGCCAGTGTCAGGCAGCAGCTGCAGAGACAAATAGGATCATGGGGTGTATTTAAAGGGGCATATATGCACATGATGAGAACATTATTCTCCCATTATACAAGTCATTGGTTAGACCTCACATGGAATATTGTGTACAGTTTTGGGCATCAGTGCACTGGAGAGACATTGTAGTGCTTGAACAGGTACAAAGGTGGGCAACAAAAATAATAAAAGGACTGGATGTAGAGCAATACCCAGAAATATTAGCAAGATTAGGGTTATTTAGTTAGGAGAAAAAGACGGCTTCGGGGGGACATTATAAATATATTAAAGGTCAATATAGAAATCTCTCCCAAGATCTATTTATACCCAGGACTGTATCCAGAACAAAGGAGCATCCTCAATGTCTTGAGAAAGAAGGTTTCTACATAAACATTGAAAGGGATTCTTTACTGTAAGAGCAGTGAGACTGTGGAATTCCCTGCCAGAGGAACTTGTCATGGTGAATTCACTAACAGACTTCAAAAAGGGTCTGGATGCATTTCTAGAGTGTAATAATATCACAAGTTATAGTGACTAGGATTATGGAAAAGGGTCGTTGATCCAGGGATTTATTTTGATTGCCAGATTGGAGTTGGGAAGGAATTTTTAAAATGAGGACAATTGGCTTCTACCTCATGGGGGGTTTTGCCTTCTTCTGTATCAATACTATAGCACAATAGACTGAATTGGATAGGTGTTGGTATTTTTTTAGCCTTAAAACCATCTACCTATGTAGAATGGGTAAAAAAATCCAGTTTCACATAAAGCCAAAATTTCAGTAATGTCTGAAATTGATAAGCAACCCATTCTGAATAGTGTTTCACTTTGAATTTAGGTTGGGGTTAGAATCTCTGAAAAAATTGATGCTGATATTAAGTTGGGCTTAGTGGTTTTATTAGTATTTTGGGGTTAACTTACTGATCCGCAGTGCACAGTATCCAAGGGTTCTCGTGATACAGCATCACTTCCATCTGATGTCATGTCCTCTTGCCATAACATAGGGGTAAACCTGATGTTTTACCCCTTAATGCTGAGGCCTATTTTTTTTCATGTTCGTTTTTCCCTTCCTGCCATCCCAGAGTCTTCTACATAAACATATGAGGGCTTTTTTGATTTTGTGGGACAAGAGGTACTTTCTAATGGTGTTATTCATATTACCATAGAATATACTGGGAAACTGCAAAAAATTCTAAGTGGGCAAAATGTGGAAAAAAACGTACTTGCGCCATGTTTGCGGGTGTTTTGCTCTTATAGTCAATCTTTGGTAAAAATATGTTTTCTGTATTCTACAGGTTGGTGCACATGCGGCAAAACCAAATATGTATGGTTTCTGTTATGTTTTGGTACCGTAAAAAATTTCCAAATATTTTTTTAAATTTGCGCCGTGGCACCATTTTCTGCAACCAATAACTTTTTTGTACTAACACCTATGGACTTGAGTGAGGGTGCATTTTTGAGGGGCTGAAGTGTACTTTGTAGTTTTAAATACATGTAACTTTTTTGATTAAATTTATTCTAATATTTATGGAAAGTGAAATGACCAAAAAAAGTATGGTTTCCATTATA
Organism: Phyllomedusa bahiana; assembly: GCA_025379985.1. Taxonomy (NCBI): domain Eukaryota; kingdom Metazoa; phylum Chordata; class Amphibia; order Anura; family Hylidae; genus Phyllomedusa; species Phyllomedusa bahiana. The sequence continues at coordinate 104,443 of JAODAL010006798.1, forward strand.
TTTTGGTACAGTAAAAAAAGTTGAAACATTTTCTATTTTTTGAATTTGCGCCGCGGCACCTTTTTCAGCAACCAATAACTTTTTTGTTCTAACACCTACGGACTTGAGTGAGGGTGCATTTTTGGGGGGCTGAAGTGTACTTTGTAATTTGAAATACATGTAACTTTTAGAATTTTTATTTTTTTCACAGTGTTCAACCTAAGGGATAAATTATGTTATATTTTAATAGATTGGACTTTTTTGGATGTGGCAATACCAAATATGTGGGGGAGCAATCATTTTTACAGCCTAATGCATTGTAACACAATCAAAAACATGGCGGCGATGGAAGTCTTCACAAGGCCTCCAGCTGCCATTTTAAGTGATCTGGACCCCGCAATTTCACCACATGCCCCCAGATCACAGTGAAGAATGGTGTGTGTCACCGTTTCACAATGATTTAGATGGCGCGGCCATCTAAGGGGTTAAACAGCACGGGACGGTGCTGGCACCTTCCCAAACTGCAACCGCCGAGTATTAGCTGCATTTAACAGCTAAAACACGTCGGCAATGTAGCGAGATCCCAGTGCAAAGCCCTTGTCGGTATTAGTACTCATATGTTCAATGTCGGTAAGGGGTTAAAAATCAGAATTGACATTGGATATCCAGTTGGATCAGAAATGACTTTACATCGGAAGTGTCGTCGGACCAGAAGTGCCCTGGAACAATGAGTTAATGCCTAAAAAACAATAATATCACAAAAATAACCCAAATATCTGCGCCAATGAATAGATAAAACATGCAGCAGGGTATATAGGGTTAATCTGCAAGTCACCCTACTACTTCCACAGAAGTGTACAAACAAACTATAAACAAATGACAAACATACATATAATTAGAGATGGGCGAATTTCTCAAAAATTCGGTTCGGTCACTTCGCCGAATTTTCCGACAAAATCCGTTTCGGTCCGAATTACTTCGGCACGAATCACGTTAAAAAACAGCTATTTCCAGGCTGCCCAGAGCCTGCAGGGTGCTGTAGAACGTTGTGCCATGCTTAAATATGCAGAGGGAGCTTGGTTTGGTCTTCATACAATGTTGTGTTTTAGTAATGACCCCGCACATTTACTGCCGCCGCTCTTAGAATCGCTTCACTATAAAATGCCCTGGGCACTTATGGGGGCAAAACTGACCAAAAAACTGAAGCAGGAACATAGCCTGATAAAGTCATGGCAGCAAAAGCTGGAAAAAAACAAACTGAGAGCTCAGGTGGCAACATTAGTGACAGAGTGTGGAGGTGACGGCGGCAGCCACAGCAGCATGAGGTCAGACAGTGGCACAATGACATTCTGGAAGTGGCAAAACAGTACCAGGCCGCAGAGTGGCACAATGACACAGTGTGGAGGTCACGGTGGCAGCAGCATGAGGTCAGGCAGTGGCACAATGACAAATTTGGAGGTGGCAAAAAAGGGGGGCCCAAAAGATTTTTTAAAATAAACACATTTGGGGGGGAACGGAGGAGCAACAGAAACAGCATAAGGTCAGACGTGGCACAAGGGACACAGTGTGGAGGGCCGGCAGCAGCCAATCAGCAGCATGAGGTCGGGACAGTGGCAAAATTTAAAAATTCTGGAGGGGGGCCCCAAAAAAACAGGAGTAGGCCAAAAGGGGTGGGGGCACGGCAGGCCCAGGGCAGAAAGAATGAGGTCAGACAGGGGGCCCAATGACACGGGTTTTTGGAGGGCACGACAGGAGTCACAGCGGGGAAAAAGCAAAAAGGTCAGAAGTGGCAAAAGGGACATTTTTGCAGGGGGGCAAAATAGAAATTAGGCCACAGAGCGGCAAATGACTAAAGGAGCGGGTCACGGCGGCACCCAAAATGGGGTCAGGCAGTGGCACAATGACAGAGATGGGGGAGGTGATGACAGGGAGCAACAGCATGGGGTCGAGAGGGCACAATGACTTTTTCTGGAGGTGGAAAAAACAGAAACCGGGCCCGCAGAGTGGAACAAGGGCACAGTGTGGATGTCAGGGGTCCCCGGGAACACAGCAGCACCCTGAGCACTTTAGGGTGGAACAATGACAGAGTGTTTAGGGGGTGGCAAATACCGGGCCCTGAAAAGGGAGGGGGTGGTAGGCAGATGGAAAAAACTTTTCACAGTTTGTGTGGAAATCGGGGGGGTGGCCCCGGCATCGAATAGGGGTTTGAGGCAGGTGTATTGAACCCAGACGGGAAGCCTAAGGCATTGGTGGTGGAAACCCTGCCGACCACGCCTGTTTTCATTTGAAAAAGGGGTCAGTCGTTAAACATTTCCCGGGGAAAACCCGGTTCTCCTTGGGGAAACCCGATGGCCCCCCCGCACGGGAACCCCCGCTCTGTTTCCACATACGGGCCCGGGAAAGGACGGGTTTTTCTCCACGTCAAATGGGGCAAGTTTCGGCCACACATCCATTTTTGGCTGCCCAGTAGTCCAGGGGTCTTCAAATTTGGGGTGGCAGATTGCTGCCCCAATTTGGGCCCAAAAACCTGTTGGTTCGGGGAATGCTCCATGTCCTCTGTGCTGCTGCTGGGGATTTGGCCCTCCTCATTTTAGGGGGGTGGGAAGGGAAGTGCTCTTTAAAGTGACTCCAGATTTAGGTTATTTGGCTGATGGACTGGAAATGCCCCTCCCCCCCCCCACCTTCCCCCAGCAGCCGCGGCGGTAGTACGTGAGCGTTGGGAACCCCCCGGCCCAGCCCCCTGTCAGAGGGGGGGACATGCCGCCCCAAGGCAGGGGCCCAAAATTTGATTAGGGAAAGGATTTCCCTATATTTTTTTGGGTTTTTGTTTTCCCTCTCAATAGCGGGGGAAAAAAGGCCCCCTTTTTTGGGCCCGGGGTAGCGGGGGTTTCCCAAAGGGGGGAAAGAGCCAGAAGCCCACCCTCTCCCGGGGATGTTGACTTTTGGCTGTCACTACCAGGAAAAAAGCATGTGCGGGACATCTGAACAAGGGGCTCCGGGGGGGCCCCCTCCCCTCCTTTTCCCCACGTTACTCCCACGGGGGCCTTGGGAGTCATCTGCCTCGTCTTCCCATCTCCACCCCACCTCCCCCAAAGCGGGTTTCCTGCTCCCTCCTCTTTTGTCACCGGGGTTAAAAAATCCATCATTTCCCCAACAATGCTTCTGTTTTCCAATGTCCCCCCTCCCCCTCCTCCCCCATTTGCCCCCAAAACCGGACTCTGGGGCCCCAGGGAATTAGCGCCACATCTCCAGCCCCCCTCCCCAGACGGGATTTTTCAGCATCTTTTCCCAGGACATGAAGCATTTTGGAATGACGTTATTAAACCCCGTAGTCCTGGGACTGACAAATAACGGGGCCTCCTCGAATGGCCTAAACCCAAACGGCGGGTTTGTCACGCATGACTTCCCTGGCGGGACCAAATTTTACACAGGGGAGTACTTCGGGTCGCCGGATCATCAAAAAATTTTAAAAGGGGCCTTTCTCTGTTCAACAGTGGGTTCCCAAACCCATTTGCAGGCGGGGAATTTCCCAAGCGGGTGGAAAACATCGCATATTAGAGCTTTTGTTGGGGGAGGCCGTTCTGCCCCCCTGAAAATCGAGGGGGGGGGTTTGCCTGGCTTTGTACAAAAATTGGAAAAAAGTGATGAAACATTTTCCCCGGCCATTTTTCCCAAATGTTCTAAAGATCGGTGGAAGACTTCGGGAACCCTTTTTAAAACCCAAATTTTGGGCCCGGGGGGCCTTTGCGGGGCGAAAGGGCCCACCCCTTTCCTGGGTTTCGGGGCCCCCGGACAAACAGGGTTCCCCCCCATTGTCCGTCCCCAAAACCCCCGATTTGCAGTTGGCCGGAGAAACCCCACAAAATCGATTTTTTGGGCTGCGTGCCCCCCCCCCCGGGGGGGGGCAGTTCCTCCCCTGTGGAATTGTTCGCCGAGGCAAGCTAGTGTAGAACTGCGTGCACCGCTGTGCCCTACACATGTGGTATGAGGGGCCCCGGTACTTGTGGAGGCTGAGATGGGGGGTGGGGGGTGGGGGGAGGAGGAGGGGGAAACATTGGCCCCGGGAAAGCAGCGGGTTTGACAACGGGGAGGAGAAAGGGGCGTCTCCGGGCCCAAATTTTTGGTGTCCCAATTGGGCGGGAAACCCCACATTCCCCCTTTGGCCGTAAAGGACATGTAGGGCCCGGGGGCCCGTAGTTACAGCTCCAGACGTCCGCCCCGCCTTGTCCCTTTGGAAAAACCATAAGTTTCAAGGATGCCCCACTTTCTGTTTTTACTATTTATGAAGTGTTGAATCCCCTTTTTGGGAAAAGAAATTAGGGGCTTGGAACCCCCCAAATCTGGCCCTCGGAAACCAAAAGGCCATTTTGTTCTTTTGAAATGGTGCAGAGTCCCCCCCATTTGGAAAGGGGGGGCGCAGTACCAACAACTTGGACAGGAGCAGGGTCAGCTGCTGCACCTTGGGAAAGGGGTTGGACCCAAAATTTGCCCTCTTTACAATCGCCTCTCTGAAGGGACTGCTTGGCGCCTGAGTACCCGAGGACAGGGGAACTGGACCGGGAGGGGAAATGTCAAAGAGAAACAGCTGCCGTCTGCAGGGGGGGTGGAGCCGTGACGGGCTGGAATGGCATGCGTCCCCACTGGCCGCTGCGTTGCTGCAGGGCAGGTTGGACCACCACTCTGAGCCACTTTCCCCCCCGGCCACCGGTTTGGTGACGTTTGCATGTGTTGACGCGGGGCCGTTGTCCCAACGTTGCCCCCCTGGCCACGTTTCATTTTCCCCTGCCCCCCCAAAAAATTCTCCCTTTATCCCCATTTTGGCTCCCCGGGGTGTCCTTAGCAAAGAACTGCCACCCGCCGAGTAGCTGATTTTACCGCCAAACCGCCCCGCCCTGAGTAAATACTCCCCGCCCCCCTGCCTGGGTTTGACCCCCTTTTGTCCCGCTACTGCCCCTTGTGGCCCTGCGAAGCGGGTTTTCTACCCCGTGGCCCTTGGCTCCCGACCCCAACTGCTGTTTACCCTGCTGACTCAGGGCCCCACAAAAACCCCCACTTGCGGGCTTCCCGCCGTCCCTTTGGACGCGAACCCTGACCCCCTCTTCTCCTGACGATGATGAACCCTTGTTCCCCCGGGCCCCCAAAGGGTGCGGTCGGCTACATCTTCATCTATTTTGTGTTTCCCCAATCGTCACAAACTGTCCTCATACCGGTTTTGGAAAGCCGAGATGACCCTAAACCCATGACCTCCCATCCCAAAACTCCCAATCTATATTTTCCCGTAATTAAGAAGCGGGGGATTTTTGGCCCCATTTCTTCCTCCAAGTACTGCTGACTGCCCCCCTAAAATTGTTTCTCCTCCCTAATATTTGGCGTGACCCCAGACCACAAGTAAAACCCCCTGGTTTGGGAAATGGTTTGGGACAGAGGGGGCTGGGGGACAGGTGGGGGGCCCGCGGGGACCCCCCCCCCGGGCCATCCCAAACTAAGTGTTTGTTGAGGTTCCCACCGACTCTTGGTTTGGGGTTTCAGATTTTCATTGGGAGGAAGAGGATGACCTGGGTCAACCAATCAAAAAACCCTTGGGTTGCTGAACAACACCGGCCGCTAGATGACAGCGGATTTTGTGGCCTCCCCCGAGTGACCCCTGCTGCGACGCCCCCTTTGGGCTGGCTGGGGCCCGGGGCCCCCTTTTCCCCAGAAAGGGTTTGGGCCATGCCATCGCAGTTGCAGAGCCTCCCACCCTCTGTCGGGACATACTGTTTGTTCAAAAAAGGAACAGACACTGTTTTGATAAAAGCTATCTGTATATGATAAAAATACCCCCCTTTTTTTGGGGACTCCAAATGAACCCAGTAACAAGCTTGGGAAACCCTTTTGGGGAAAAAAATTTCGCTCCACAAATGGCCAGGAAAAATTTACTTTTATGTGTCGTTTACAAGCCCCTTTTGTGGGTTTTAATAAATGTTTAAAAACACAAACGGTTAATTAACCTTCACTTGTGAATTATGCCCACAAGAAAAAAAGTATATTTTTTCGGTGTTGGGAAAAAAACTGTTTATTTTTGTTTAGACAGCAGCCCAAAAAAACCTTAATTAACCCCCGGGTGTAAATTGCGAAAAAAGAATTGAGCCACCACAAACTAGTGCTTTTTTTAGCGTGTTACAAAAGGGGTATTTTCTACGCCACCCAACAAGAGATTTAAAAATTTTAATTTAAATTTTGCTTGTGAATTAGGCTACCAAAAAAAAATATATATTTGGCGTTGAAAAAAAACGGTTTTTTTTTTGTCAGCCCCCCGCCCGCAAAAACCCGCTTAAATTTAAACCCCGGATTTTAAATTGCGCAAAAAACTGACCACCCAAACTAGTAGCTTTGTAGCGTTTACAATTGGGGTATTTTCTACCAAAAACAACAAAAGATTTAAAAATTTTAAAATTTAAACCCTTTTCTTTGAATTAGGCCCACCCCAAAAAAAAAAAATATATTTGGCGTTGAAAAAGACGGTTTATTTTTGTCAAACACACCGCAAAACAACGCTTAATTAAAAAAACCCGGGGTGTAAATTTTCGCAATAGAAATTTAGCCACCCCAAACCCATAGCTTTGTAGCGTGTTACAAAAGGCGTAAATTTTTTACGCCAAACAACAAGAGATAAATTGTAATTAACCTTTGCTTGTGAATTAGGCTACCAAAAAAAAAAAAAATTTTAAATTTTGGGGTTGAAAAAAACGGTTTATTTTTTTTCAGCACAAACCCGCAAAACAACGCTTAATTAACCCCTGGGTGTTTAAATTGCGCAATAGAATTTAGCCACCACAAAAAATAGTACTTTGTACATGGTTTCAATGGATATTTTTTTTAAAGCCCCACCCAAAAAAGATAAAAATTTTAATTAACCTTTTTCTTGGGGGAATTTAAAAGGGTACCAAAAAAAAAAATATATTTTTTGGGGGTTTAAAAAGACGGTTTATTTTTTTCAGCAACAGCAAAAAAAAAGTTAATTAAAAAACCCCGGATGTAAATTTTCGCAATAGAATTGAGCCCCCACAAACAGTACTTTGTAGCGTGTTACAATGGCGTATTTTCTAGCCACAACACAAAGATAAAATTTTTAATTAAAAATTTTCTTGTGAAAATTTGGCTTTCCAAAAAAAAAAATATTTTTTTTTGGGGTTTGAAAAAGACGGGTTTTTTTTTTGGGCAGCACAGCAGCAGAAACAAAGCTTTAAATTTAAAACCCCCGGAGTAAATTTGGGCAATAGAATTGAGCCACCACAAACTAGTTGTTTGTAGCGTGTTACAATGGCGTATTTTTACGCCACACAACAAGAGATAAAAATTTTAATTAAAACCTTTTCTTTTGAATTAGGCTACCAAAAAAAATATATATATATTTTGGGTTGGAAAAGACGGTTTTTTTTTTGTCAGCACAGGAAAACAACGCTTTAAATTTAAAAACCCGGATGTAAATTGCCCCAAAAAAGAATTGAGCCCCCACAAAAATAGTAGCTTTGTACGTGTTACAATGGGGTATTTTTTTACCCAACCCCAAAAGAGATAAAATTGTTTAAATTTAAACCCTTTCTTGGAATTAGGGTACCAAAAAAAAAAAAATATATTTTGGGGGGTTGAAAAAAAACGGTTTATTTTTGCAGCACACCCGCAAAACAACGCTTAAAAACCCCCGGATTTTAAAAATTGCGCCCAAAAGAATTGAGCCCCCCACAAAATAGTAGCTTTGTAGGTGTTACCAAAGGGTATTTCTACGCCACACCCAACCCCGGAAATTTAAAAAGTAATTAATTTTGGGGTTGTGAAATTTGGCTACCAAAAATTTTATATATATATTTGGCGTTGAAAAAGACGGTTTAAATTTTTTCAGCACACCGCAAAAAAAACGCTTAATTAAAACCCCCGGGTGTAAATTGCGCAAAAAAATTGAGGCCCCCCACAAAATATAGCTTTGTACGTGTTTTCAAGGCTTTTTTTCTACCCACACAAAAAGAGGGTAAAATTTTAATTAACCTTTTCCCTTTTGAATTAAGCTACCAAAAAAAATATATATTTGGCGTTGAAAAAAACGGTTTTTTTTTGTCAGCACACCAGCAAAACAACCTTAATTAACCCCCGGATGTAAATTGCGCAAAAGAATTAGCAGCCAAAAATGAAGTGGTTTTTTGTATTGTAAAAAAACCCCTGTTTCTTTAAATGAAAACAACAGGAACCGGCTTAGATCCCACTTTTGGGTATTGAATGGTAAATGCAGCTGCAGTGGGCGCAAAAATGGAAATTTCCCGATCCAAAACCCCCCAAAAAAAACAGAAATAGAACAAATTTAGAGAACATCCCCTGAGACAAAACCGAGACACCCCCCCCAAAAATCGCTGTTTTAAAAATCAGTTTTTTCAAAACGCTATCACCCGCAGCAGCCCCCTTTCCCCCGTCGTTTCAGTGAGAGAGTTTTGGGGCTCCCCCGCGGCGCGTCGGGCTTATATTTTTGCGGGGGACTTCACGAAACCCCCCGGTCTTGATTTGGGGGGTTAAACTCTGCACATGTCATGGGAGGCTATGCCCCTTTTTTCCTCCCAGAGTTGCTTTTCCAAAAGTAAAAACCCTGTGTCGCAGCCATTTTATCAATTTAAAAAGCCCCCCACTTCGTTCCCCCGAATCACCCCAAAGTTCGAAATTTTGTTACGAACCGAAGTTTTCCCCGAAAAATTTTAAACGAATTCCACTTCCTTTTGAAACGATTTTGCCCATCCTTAAAAATAAAGCATATATAAGCTGTGATTCCCCCCCCCCTTTCCCCCCAAAAACCAAACTGCTGATTCGTACAAACCCAGTCATTGCTCTTTTTTGATTTAATTTGTATAATTTTAAACCCCAAATATGGTTTAAAAAAATAATGCCCCCTTTCCCATAATTTTTATTGGGGTGGGTTCTACATAAAAAGATACTGGAACCCCTTTCCCCTTTTCCCGCCAGTGAAGAAACCCGTGCGCTTTGGCTGGGGACACACGCGTCTCCGGGCTGACAACCCATTTGGGGACGTCACCCTACGGAGTCCTCAAACTACCAAACTAAGTCACATTTACGTGTGACGAAATAACCCCTCTCATGGAGCAAGTGATAACATTTTTTATTTTAAACCTTTCACTTCCCTCCATGTCAAAGAAGTAAGAGAGTTTAGAATTATTTTTATAGCGTTGACATGCATTACATTTTTTACAATTCGATGGAATTGCAATATTATCAAAATTGTTGGCTTTCTTAAAAACAAACCTGGGTTGGTCTGATAAAAAAGGGCCTATATGAATTTTTATCACTTGCTCCATGAGAGGTGTTATTTATGTCATACATTGAACATGTAATATGATGTATATGGGTCGGGGCAAAGAGGGGGCCCCCCCACTCCCATTTTCGGGAAACATTATAAAATATTTAAACTTTTTTTTTCTTAGGAAATTTACTCCCCTAACCCTTTTTCCATTTTAAAAGGAGAACTTGCCTAAACATCCTTTTCTGCCTTCTCCGGCATTGAAAAATTTTACGCTGATTGGAGAAAAGGGGATATTATTGATAAAATGTCCCGTATTGAAACAAAGTGGATTTTTTATCTGAACACTATTACACCAAGTGGACTTAAATTCCCGAGGTTTTGAACTTTTTTCTTTTTTTAAATTTATTTTTAGTGTATAAAAAAATTTCAGAATCTATTTGGAGGGCATTATTCCCTTTCCATAGGTGGGGTTGAAAAAATTTCCATTTTGGGGATACAAGGGAAAAATAGGGGTACGAAACAATGGCTGGTTTTAGTTAATCAATCAGCAGCTTATATACAATTGCCTGCATTGTATGTATGCTTTCCATTTGTTTTTTTGTATAACATGGATGGCCTCAATACAATTGGGGTGGTTTTGTTTTTAAAAAGTAATTTTTAAGTTGCCTGCATGATGTTTATGTGTGCAATTTTTTTTTTTAATTTCTTAAAAAAGGGTTTTTCCCTTTAAATCCATTTGCTCGGGCCCGGGTTTATATAAAAAAACCATAATGCCTAAAAACCAATTAAAAATCCTAATACCTACTCAGGGTTATGGTTATAGTTAGGGTTAGTTTAGAAGAGTTTTTTTCACAAGGTCAGTTGATTAATTGTCCATCCAAACAGTATTTAAGTTACAATATTTGTGGAACAACGTTTTTAGTTACCTGCTTGGTTTTGTGGGCACCAAACCAACACATAATCTATGCAGACAAAAAAAATATGATACTCAAATGCAGAGGTGTTAAAGCTACTAATCAAGAAAATTTTGATATTTATTTAAATTGCAAAATTTTTCATTTGGGTTTTTTGTGGACTATTTTGTTTTCAGTAAACACTTTCCCAAAGGGAATTTTAAAAACATAGGGCCTTTTTGAGACCCACAAAGGGGAAAATGTAAAAATGCCCCAAAAAAGCCCCTGTAGGATGTATGCTTCTTATTTTTTACTTGTATGGCTGCGGTGGCTACGCTGTAGTATTCATTAGAATACCTGTTTTCACAAAACCCCGAGGATACCAAAGACATGGTGTATAACACTGTGAATGGCCCCTTACTTACACATGAAGGTAGTTGTGTCTGTGTATATATATACATATAGGTAAATTGTGGGGTGATCCTATTTTCACCGAAGGCCAGGGGTCAGTTTAAGAAAACGGGCAGTTTTTGTTTTGTCAGTAGCACTAAAATTTCCCGCCCTGTCTTAGTTTTAAATTTGTGGGGTTCAAACTGCTTAGTTCAGGCTGAATTTTTTTTGGGTGGCTAAGTGTGGGGGGAAGGGACAAGCCCCTGGGTTTAAAAATGGGCCCCTGCCATGGGCCTGGGTGCCAACGGTTTTTTTCCTTTAATGTATGTGCGTCCGCTTTGGACGCACATACAATTTTTAAAAATTCCTTTGGGGCAGAGAGCACATGCTTTCCCGCTCGCAGAAAAACCCCCGGGAAGTTGGGAAAACCCTCCAGGGTATCTGTCACAGGCAGCGTGAGCACTGTATGTCATTATCTAAACCCGCGCACGTGATGGGCTAATGGGTTTAGTGAACCCTAAAAAAAATTTTTGAAATTCGGTCGAACCCCGAATTTTTTAGAAGTTCGGTTTTTGAAGTTTTGAGTCGAACTGTAAAATTTTTATTTTTTTAAAAAATTTTAAAATCAATGGGGAGAAGAGTTCAGGGTTTAAATTTTTTTAAACCCATACGGTTTAGGAGAAGCCACAATTACCCTCAATAAGAGGGAAAATGGATACGTGGAAAAACTTAGTGAAGAAAAATTTGGGTCTAAGGGCCCCTTTGCAAAACCCAAACAAGGCCTCTCTCATTTTATATAGGGGCTCTGGGGAAAAAAAGAAAAAGGGGGGCCCTTTTATTTGGGGGCTAGGGCAACCCAAAAAGAATTTTTGACATAGTCAGTTTTCATACATGTGGCCCTAAGATCAGGGGAAAAAAAAATTTAGAGGCTAAAAAAAGTTAAAATTTCCTTTTAATGGCTAATGAAAAAAGTGGGGGCAGGGACTATAGGAGGTGCAGCATAGCAGTGCTATGGGGGCCCCCTTTTCCCACATAAGAAACCCCGGGATTTGGAAATGCCAAAATGGTAACTGGCAGGGTTCCCCCCAAAACACTTTTTTCACCAAAGGTTTCCCAAAAAAACAAGTATATATGTATTGGGGACAAAGCTTGGGAACAGAGGTTAAATTGAAAATTTTTTGGGCAATCTTGTAAAAAGTGAAATGGGGCTCCGGGGCAGTTACCAAAGTGCCCCAACAGTCACAAATCTAAAATCCACTTTCGGTGAAGACTAAAGAGTTATCGAAGGACACCCGAAAAAAAAAATTGTAGCCCCGCACCCGGATGGGAAGACCCGAATTTTCCAGGTTTGGGGGAAAAAAACTTTTTGGGGAAAATATTTTTTAAAAACAAAAAAACAAAAATACTTATGGACTTTAAGTATATTAAATTTCAAATACCAAAAAACTTTAATTCCCCGAAGTATTTTAAATACAAATTTTAAATACTAGGATGACGATTTCATTGACTATTTATCATGGGTCGATTTGTCGATATCGGCAATTAAACAAGGCGTTTTTCCGATAGTTGATAATAGATTATCGCCGACGACCATTAAAGTCTATGGGAGAGGAACAACACCTTCATTCTTACACCCAAATAGGGCTGGAGAAGCTGGTCTTAACATCCACAACAGTCAAATGGATACCTGCTACATCTTAGGCAACACACTTAGGTTATAAAAGCCACAGAAAAAAAGTCACACACCATTCACTATTCCTGCCTTGCACCACAGCCTGACCCTTAAACCTGCATCACCCACAAATTAAAAAGTGCCAGAAGGCAGTATGAGTATGAACCATCATTTTACTTGAACTGGACATTGAATATCCCTGTCCTGGAACGCAGCATGAGCCCCAAACCTGCATGACCCCAGATTAAAAAGTGCTGGAAAAAGGAGTCTTTGAACCACCATTTTAGTTTCACTGGACATTGACTATCCCTGTCCTGGTCCACAGCATGAGCCCCAAACCTGCCAGAAATAGGAGTCTTTGAACCACCATTTTAGTTGAACTGGACATTGACTATATCTGTCCTGTACCGCAGAATGACCATTAAACCTGTCTGACCCACAGATTAAAAAGTGCTGGAAATAGGAGTCTTTCAACCACCATTTTAGTTGAACTGGACATTGACTATCCCTGTCCTGGGCCACAGCATGAGCCCCAAACCTGCATGACCCCCAGATTTAAAAAGTGCCGGAAATAGGAGTCTTTGAACCACCATTTTAGTTGAACTGGACATTGACTATATCTGTCCTGTACCGCAGTATGACCATTAAACCTGTCTGACCCACAGATTAAAAAGTGCTGGGAAAAGGAGTCTTTCAACCACCATTTTAGTTGAACTGGACATTGACTATATCTGTCCTGTACCGCAGAATGACCATTAAACCTGTCTGACCCACAGATTAAAAAGTGCAAGAAAAAGGAGTCTTTGAACCACCATTTTAGTTGAACTGGACATTGACTATATCTGTCCTGTACCGCAGAATGACCATTAAACCTGTCTGACCCACAGATTAAAAAGTGCCGGAAATAGGAGTCTTTGAACCACCATTTTAGTTGAACTGGACATTGACTATATCTGTCCTGTACCGCAGAATGACCATTAAACCTGTCTGACCCACAGATTAAAAAGTGCCGGAAATAGGAGTCTTTAAACCACCATTTTAGTTGAACTGGACATTGACTAGACCTGTCTTGTACCGCAGTATGACCATTAAACCTGCATGAACCACAGATTAAAAAGTGCAAGAAAAAGGAGTCTTTGAACCACCATTTTAGTTGAACTGGACATAGACTATCCCTGTCCTGGGCCACAGCATGAGCCCCAAACCTGCATGACCCCCAGATTTAAAAAGTGCCGGAAATAGGAGTCTTTGAACCACCATTTTAGTTGAACTGGACATTGACTATACCTGTCCTGTACCACAGCATGACCCCTAAACCTGTTTGACCCACAGATCACAAAGTGGCACTATGCTATTTTGTACAGTGACTGTCATTTAGTATATTTTTTTGGTAACTGACATTTGTTTACAGAATTTATTTAGGGAAGTTTTATTTATAGTTTTACATTATTATCATTTTGCTTTTTTTTCAAGTGTGATAACATACAACATACACCCCTCCCTGCAGTTTTTAAAGGTATTTTTTACACGTGTAGATGTGTTAATTCGTCTGCACACCCCATAAGTAATAAAAATGTCCTAATCATCCCCAAAACACTTCTTAGTTGAGAAGACATTTGCCCTCCTGGCTTCTGAGAGTGATTCAGCCAATCAATTCAATGGTTTCATTTTTCCTCCAAATCCTTCTTCAGTGATTAGGGACAGACTCCCCTGGAGATCAAATGATGCGACCCCATAGTGACTCCAGCCCCAGAAAATGTTAAGCCTCAAATTGTGCAATTTGTGTCCAGCCCTGGGGCCCTTTTTTGACACTACTTAACCTCACAGAAATCACCTTTTTCAAAATCAGATTTTTTAGAGAAATTTGAAGCTCTCCTGATTGCCCATAACGGTGAGAGCCGGTGCAGCCGTCAGCCATCTGTTAACACGGAGGTCTAGCTGCCAGGTCCAGACTTACAGTGGGTGCAGTGAGAGCCCAGGCTAGTGTCTGTCATCTATTAACACGCAGGTTCCGCTGCCAGGGCCGGAGTTACAGTGGGTGCGGTGAGAGCCCAGGCTGGCGTCCGTCATCTATTAACATGGTAGAAATGCCCTTATGACGCAGCAACGAAAACAGTCGTGCTGAAGCAGAGTGCGGAAGCGGAAGTGTGAGGTAAGACCTCCAACCTTCCTCAGTACGCAGTCAAGACCTGGGTAGCGCTTGCCCCTCCGTATGAGTGCGGACCAATTGAGCTTCACTTGGAAATGTTGGTGGTTGACGCTCCTGTTCCACCCTGGTGCCCTTTTTCTTGGCATTCTTTTTCTCGTTTTACTCAACGTGCTGGAGGAAATGGTCTCTGTTCTTTGTTCTCGGTCCGTGCTCCATACTCCATGTCCTCTGAATAACCTACATCTGGTCAAGTCTTCCTGTACCTCCCTTGTACAATTCAAAGGAATATTTGTACCAGCTATTTTGTACATGCAAGTTTTTTAGTAGTTTAATTCTAGAAAACACATTTTTAAAATAGGATGGAATCCCACCATGTCTTTGTTTCTCTTTTTTTTAATTGTATTAAATGGGTTGTCTCAATACAGGGATTGCTAGCTATGTTAAAGATCTTGCAAAAACAAGTCATTTTGCAATATGTGTCTATTAACAGTGTCCTACCTAGTCCTGTTCCGACAGCACTATCACCCTTGAGCCACTCTTGACAATTGTGAAGAACAAATGTCTGTTAGAAACCACATTTTTTTACAATAGGCCCTGTAGTCTAGCTGCCTTTCACAGCAAAATGGCCCCAAAAATACAAAACATGACCTTTGAGCCACTTTTGACAATTGTGAAGAACAAATGTCTGTTAGAAACAACATTTTTTTTTATAATAGGACCTGTATTATAGCTGCATGTCACAGCAAAATGCCCCCAAAAATTCAAAACATGACCCTTGAGCCACTTTTGACAATTGTGAAGAACAAATGTCTGTTAGAAACAAATTTTTTTAGAATAGGACCTGTAGTATTGCTGCATTTCAAAGCAGCATGACCCAAAAAATTATAAAAATGACTTCTCAGCCACTGTTAAAAATTGTGAGGGAGAAATGCCACTTAAAAGCCACATTTCTGTTCCAAAGGACCATGATTATAGCTGTATTTCACAGCAACATGACACCAAAAAATTATAAATATGACTTCTCAACCACTATTAAAAATTGTGAGGGAAAAAGGCCACTTAGAAGCCACATTTCTGTTCCAAAGGACCATGATTATAGCTGTATCTCACAGCAACATGACCCAAAAAATTATAAATATGACTTCTCAGCCACTATTAAAAATTGTGATGGAGAAATGCCACTTAGAAGCCACATTTCTATTCCAAAGGACCATAATTATAGCTGTATCTCACAGCAACATGACCTCAAAACCATTGACATTGCGAAAACTTCTAAAGATAAAGAGAGTAAATGGAATACGGTGTTGTCATGAAACCTTGCTGTCTTTTACAGTCTCCCTACAGCAAAACCAGCAAAATGAACTGTTGGGAACTGAGAATAAAAATTGCAGTAAAAAATGATCATTTTAAAAAATAGTTTTCAAGAGGACCATTTCTGTTTGAAGAGTAATGTGAAGTAGACCAGCAACTAATCGTTGACCTCAGCAATTGGGGCCACAACATCATCAGAGATCCATGCCTGATTAATCTTGATGAAAGTCCATCGATCCACATTATCTGTGGAAAGCCGGATGCGTTTGTCTGTAATGACTCCTCCAGCTGTGCTGAAGGTCCGCTCAGATATGACGCTGGCTGCTTGGCAGGACAACACCTCTATGGCGTGGCGAGCGAGCTCGGGACATTCGTCCATTTTGGATACCCAGAAGTCTATTGGGTCCGGAACACATACAAAAACATCGGTGTTGAGACGCAGATAGTCGTGCACCATGATCTTAAGCTGGTCTCTGTGTGTTGTATGTGTGCCCTGCATTGCATGCGTTGGTGAGGTGGTAAATAAAGATTGCCAGAGGTCACCCATTAGGCTTCTGCCACCTTGCCTGCTGCTGCTGCCGCTACGGCTACTTGGCACTCTACTGCTGTCACGTCGCTGATGTTGTTCCACTGTGACATTAGAAGAACGTGAAGCAGACGCAACAGATGTCTCCAGTTGATCAATTAGCAAGGTCTCCATTTCCTGCATTTTACTCTCTATTTGGGTGGGTAGAAGGAAAGTGCTGAGTTTTGTTTTGTACCGGGGATCCAGGAGGGTGGCCACCCAGTAACTGTTGTTCATTTTGATGGCCTTAATGTAAGGATCATGTTGGAGGAAATGGAGCATCCAAGCACTCATGTGAGAGATGGAGCCTTGATTTCCCAAGCCTCTGGGTCGAGGGGCACTAGCAAACCGATCTTCCTCATCTTCCTCCTCCACCTCAAATTCGCGCCAACCTCTTTCCGAGGCAATGTTCAGCAACAGTGTCCAGCGAAAAGTAACTGCGGCTAGTTAAAAAGTTCTAAGCTTCATTTGAAACATAGTTTAAAAAGTATCACTTCATGATAATAAAATTGATCGATCACAGCCAACGCGTTTCGGAGATTGACTCCTTCCTCATGGCATAAACAATTGTATACAAACACTTGCTTTATATAATCAACACAACTATCATGTGACAATATGTCACGTGCCTATAGATGCATACGTAATTCCGGTGCAATATAAATCAAGCACAATAAAAACAAAAACAACACAAAAGATGCAATACAAAACAAGGATACATCAGTAATGGCAGATGAGATCGTGGCGTTTATTTAAACCATTGGGAAATCTAGTGCCCAGTCTGAAGATCCACCAAGCTTCACGCGCATATAACTTATGTTTATGGTCTCCACCTCTGACAGGTTTAAAGACCCTTTCGATACCTTGAAAGACTAAGTGGGTTGTATCCCCTGCATGCCCTTGTGAAAGTGTCAAGAGACCATTGATACACCTACATTCAACTCTTTTTTCGCATCTGAGATATGTCTCCGGATGCGAGTTTTTAAAGTACACGTGGTACAACCAACGAACTGTATCTGACACAAATTACACGTGATTAAATAAACTACGAACCGGGTGTTACAGTTTATATATGCATGCATGTCAAAATCCATATTCTGTGAGATGGAATGAAATACCTGAGATGTAACAACATGACGACATGCAAGGCATCTCGTATGACCACACTTATTCATGCCTTTATGATGTAACCACGTTACAGTGGAAGGCTCACTACCAGACCTAAACAGGCTAGGGGAAAGAAGAGATCTTAAAGTTTTACCTTTTCTGGAGACAAACTGAATATCCATAAAATTAACCCATGTGGAACTGCCGTCCTGTTCGGTGAGCAAAGGCAGGTATTTCTTAATTATACTACAAATCTGTTTGAATTGTGGGCTATATGTTGTTGTAAAAGTGATAAGATCTTTCCTATTATCCAACTGAAATTTTTCTTTCTCTTTAAGAATATCACTTCTAGGAATTTTGGAAACTCTATTACTGGATTTCTTCAAAAGCCAATCGGGATAACCCCGTTTGCTGAGCCTCTCTTGAACCTGTTTTTCATACATAGGATACGATTCTAATATGGAACAATTTCTTTTAGTTCTAACATATTCCCCATAAGGGATGGCATTTATGACATGTTGTGGGTGGTTCGACTTTGCATGCAAAATAGAGTTCCTAGCAATAGATTTTCTAAAAGGTAGAACTTCTATTGAATTATTTTGACCTACCAGACTAACATCCAAGAAATTGATTTAATCAAGTGCGAACTCAGACCTCGAGCCTTCCTCAGCAGGCAGTCCAGACCCGGGTAGCTCTTTAGAATTTTTTGGACGACAAGGTTCATGACATGTGCCAGGCAAGGGATGTGCTCCAGCCTACAGATCTTAAGGGCGACCAGAAGATTTCGACCATTATCGCACACCACCTTGCCTGGCACAAAGTTCTTTTCACCCAGCCAGCGCTCGGTCTCGTTGCGGAGAGCCGTCCACAGCTCCTGACCTGTGTGTGGACGGTCTCCAAGACAGATTATTTTCAACACGGCTTGGTTTCTCTGGGCCCGTGAGGCCACCAGAGGACCTTGGGGGTAAGAGCCCTGCACAATCACTGGGGGTTGGAAGAGCGGGCGCTGTGACTGAGAGCCACCGTCACCACCAGAGACATCCACCCAGCTCACCCAATGAGCTGTCACAGAGATATAGCGGCCTTGGCCGTGCTTGCTAGTCCATGTGTCGGTGGTCAGATGGACTTTTCCGGACACAGATGCAGACAACGCGCTTGAAATTTTAGATGACACGTGGCTGGCCAGGGCAGGGACGGCTTTTCTGGCAATGAAATGCCTGCTCGGCATCTGGTATTGGGGGCAGGCGAGGGCCATGACGTGGCAGAACCCATCTGTGTCCACCAGACGGAAAGGCAACATTTCCAAGGCCAAAAGCCTGGTAATGCCGACATTCAGGCTTTTGGATTTGGGATGATTTGGGTTAAAGTGTTTCTTCTGCTCCCAAACCTGGAAGACAGAAGGCTGGCTGCTAGACTGGCCGCTGTACGGCGTGCAGGTCGTCAAACTGGCGGAAGGAGAAGGGGTAGGATGGGTCTCTGGTGGTGTTGGTGGTACTCGGGCGACGGTGGAGGCTGAAGCGGAGGCTGATCCCTTAACATGACTCTGAGAGACATGGGCAGCTGAGGAACGCTTGGTGGGGGCGGTGGTGGAGGAGGCGGAGACAGAGGGTGTGACAGTGGTTGGAAGCCCGGCGTCGGTTTGGCCTTTTTTGGCCAAGTGTTGCCTCCATTTCAACTCATGCATTCGCTGCATGTGACTAGACATGTTGGTGGTGGTTAAACACCTAAGATTCTTGCCTCTAATTATGTGTTTATGGCAAAGGCGGCATATGACATCGCTGGGTGAATCAGAGGCTTGCTCAATGAACGCCCAGGCTTGAGAGGTCCTGGACCTTTTTGACGGCGATAAGCGAGGAGCGGGATTTTCACTGACCGTGGCTGGCGGAATCATATCAGCAGACTTCTGTGACCGCCCTCTCCCTTTTTGAGGCGGGACCCGTACTGACACTACCCCATCGTCTTCCTCCTCTTCCAGTGATGAAGCGCTCGCAAGCAAATTCTGCTGAAAAGACCACGTTGGATCCGCAATGTCGTCATCATCATCATCAACACAGGTGACTTGGTCGTCCTGACATTCTGCATCCAGGAGCTGCGGGCTACAAGCAAGAGGGACTGCAAGGCGTTGCCGACCGCCCGGGATTTTTGCCGATTGACCGGCTTCCTTCTCCTCCTCTGATGGCATCAGTAACTGGGCGTCAGAACAGACAAAATCATCCTCTTTGGCCTCTTGATCTTTTAACATGCCTTCTGACCCCAACCGCATTTTGTCATCAAAGAGGTCTTCAGAAAATGGATTATCCACAGTGGTGGGTACACGAGTTGACATTTGGGCTGCCTTCGCTTCATGTTGGACGGATGCTGACGATGCTGATGACGACATTTGTGGCCGTGACTGGGAGGACGAGGAGGTAAGACTGCTGGATGCAGGTTGCATTAACCACTGAAGAACAGATTGGCGACGATGTTCATTACTGAGATTCACAGGGCCCTGACCCAGCGATGACAGGCCTGACCTGCGGTGACGACAAAATTGCTGTATTCAAATTTAAGTGCAAGGTGCCTCTATCAACAAAGCTGGACTGCGCCAAAGTGAAAAAACACGTATCTGAAATGTATACGGATAATAAACGGTATTTTTTGCACCTAAAAATACACCTGCGGTGACGACAAAATTGCTGTATTCAAATTTAAGTGCAAGGTGCCTCTATCAACAAAGCTGGACTGGGCAAAAGTGAAAAAACACCTATCTGAAATGTATACGGATAATAAAAGTGGAGTTTTGCACCTAACAAATAGACCTGCAGTTACTAGAAAAGATCTGTATCCTAATATAAGTTCAAGCTGCCCAACATCCAAGTAATATTTCAACAGAAAACTGTTAATAAAAAGCCGTTGCAATGCAATGTCTAAACAAAGTCTGGGCTGCACAATATCCAGTATTCTTTAAAGAGCTTGTCTGTGTTCGCCCGCGCAACCCCACCCCCCGCTCCTCTCCGTGACTTTACAGGGCTAGATGCTCCTTTAAAATTCTCAGCCTAAGTACCTAAAATCTGCAAATCTCTAATCTACCTAAGTTCTAATGTTCACAGCTAAAAGCATAGCTGTCTGTGTGAACAAATAGAACAATTTCGCTGAGCTGTTTGCTGAGCTGTATGGACAGAGACCGAGAGCACGTCCTACTCCTATGAGGCACTGACACACACTGATCATGAACAGGAAGGGCTGTTCTATGTAAAACGAGGTCATGTGATTTTTCCAGCCAATCGCAACCATACACATCCCAGTCATGACGTCGCACACACAGATCACCCTGCTCTATTCTCTAAGCTGATTTGCTGGCCGCCAAAATGACAGGAAGCGCTGAAAATGGCTCGATATTAATAGATTATGCCCAGATTTTCACCTAAATTATCGCGTGATCTAAAAAATCCGATCAACATTAAAACCGTGCCGATTTCAACTTTGTCGATAATAATCGCTCATCACTACTAAATACTACTTCAAAAGTATTTTCCAAATGCTAAAATACTTGAAAAATGTAAACAAAAAAATTTAATAAAAACAAAAAAATGGATCAGAGGTCCTTTAGCCCACTAGGATTAGCATCTAGTCTGCAGATATGTCAGTGGCCAGGATTCATTGTGTCCGACTCCTATAGAAGATGTCTGTCACATGGAGGAGAGGATGCTACAGTAAAGAGAAACATACAGGTACCTTCCTTTAGTTACTATGCCTCTTAATGTCAGGCATTTGGGGATATTAATTTAGTTTCAGTAACTCCATGTGCTTCACATTAATAACAGTTAACCCCATCATGTCCCTCATATTAACCCCTGTGTGCCTTATATAAGGGTTACTAATATGTGAGACACATGGGGGTACTAATAACGGACCATAATTATGAAGATACCTAATTATTACCTCCATGTCTCTCACATATTAGTAACTCTTATTTGAGGCACACAGGGGGTTAACTGCTATTACTATGAGGCACATGGAGTTAATAAACTGTAATGCACATGACCAGACTTTTTATCTGCAATGGTGGATTTCCCCCCTTCGGCTTATACTCGAGACAATACATTTTCCCAGTTTTTTGTGGTAAAATTAGGGGCCTCGGCTTATATCCGGGTCGGCTTATACTCGAGTATATACGGTAATTTTACGGAATGGATTACGCGATCGGGCATGATTAAAAACTAAAAATAAATCACGTTTCACTACAAGGCAGACTTGCGTTGCTGGAACTCGCTGGAATTTTCCCAAATCTCGTTGCACCTCGCACGAGATACGAGAAACGAGAGTGATGACGTGACTCGAGCTGTTGTTTTTTTTTTTTTTTAAGTGCGGTGAGGCGGGTTATTTAAATTACAACATTTGTTTTGAATTTAGAAAGTAATTAAAATACTTAAAATACTTCCTAAAATTATTTTAATTACAAATAAAAAATACTGAATACAAAATACAAATACCTGACAAGTATTTTAATTACTTGTATTTTATATACTCCCGAACACTGGAATCTGCAATAGGCAAGCAGCTTGGTGTGGAGAAATCAACTGTGGGAGCAATAATTAGAAAAGGGAAGACATACAAGACCAGTGATAATCTCTCTCCATCTGGGGCTCCATACAAGATCTCACCCAGTGGGTTCAAAATGATCCCGAGGAAGCTGAGCAAAAATCCCAGAACCATACGGGGGGACCTAGTGAATGAACTGCAGATAGCTGGGACCAACGTAACAAAGGATACCGTCAGTAACACATTACGCTGCCTGGGCCCTGCCATGTCTGGGCCCGTCTGAAGTTTGCTAAAGAGCATTTGGATAATCCAGAAGAGTACTGGGAGAGTGTCATATGGTCAGATGAAACCAAAGTAGAACTGTTTGGTAGAAAAAGAAACAGATATGTTTCTATAGGACATTTACTAATGGTGTGTTCTACAGTCACATGACAACCAAACCTGCAAAAATTACCTTTAGGAAATTAGGATATGAAATAAGATTTCTTCCTAGAAGAACATTTGCTAATGGTATCTTCTGCAGTAGCTGGACCCCAAAAACATCAAAAATAACCTTTAGGGCACTCAATAAAATTTTCAAGATGAAATTAGGATTTGAAGTAAGATTTATACCTAAAAGGAAATTTGGTACTGGTGTCTTCTGCAGTAGCTTGAAACCAAAAACAGCAAAAATAAACCTTTGGATACTCAATAAAATGTTAAAGACGAAATTCAGATTTGATTTTTATTTTTTTTTTTCAATAGGACATTTACTAACTATGCCTTCTACAGTAGCATGACCCAAAACCAGCAAAAAAAGACCTTTGGACACTCAATAAAATTTTAAAGACGAAATTCAGATCTGAAATAACAATTTTTTCAATAAGACATTTCCTCCACCTCCTCCATCACTGCTGGGAACTGCTGCTGCAGAGTGTCTAATGCTTGTTCCAGTAAAAATATGGAAGACACTAAAATTTTTGGGCTATATTCACAGATCAATGGCTGGACTAGACTGAACCCAGTAGCAGGCAACTCTGGCCCATATGCTACCTGGGAAAAATTAACAGGTGCAGCTAATTGCTGAGCAGCAGCTCACACACCCCACTACTAGGGGAACAATTAGATGATAAAAAAACTGCACATTAGTTTAATGCCTGTTCACACCAGCATGCAGAAAAGGGGTAGTATAATGCACGGGGAGATTACACAAATAAAAAATATCAATAAAACAACCACTCGTATACCCTCAATGCATGAGGGGGTGGTTGCTGGTACTACAATTGCATATAATTAAGACGATACAGGTACATGTGGTACACCATGCTGGCTTACAACCTATTAGTGACGCCCATACTATTAGATTAGGCGGGCTGCCCAGCACTTTCTGGGTGTCCAACACAAAACACACACACCCTCCGCTCCACAGCATTCTTGGACAGATACAACATATGACATACTGGAAAAATGTTAAATATGAGATATTAGTTGTTACAGGGGCCCTAATACGCAAGCTAGCAACTGGCATCAACAGTCCTCATGTCTTGCGAGTCCCTACACTAACAGTTTACAGAAAAAACACATACAAAAATGGGACACTACTTACTAAAAAAACACTACATTTTTTGGGCCATATTCACAGCTCAATGGCTGGACTAGACTGAACCCAGCAGCAGGCAACTTTGGCCCATATGCTACCTGGGATAAATTAACAGGTGCAGCTAATTGCTGAGCAGCAACTCACAGACTCTACTACTAGGGGAACAATTAGATGATAAAAACTGTACATT
The DNA here is from genome assembly GCA_025379985.1 of Phyllomedusa bahiana. NCBI lineage: Eukaryota > Metazoa > Chordata > Amphibia > Anura > Hylidae > Phyllomedusa > Phyllomedusa bahiana. The sequence goes on from JAODAL010006798.1 coordinate 128,079, forward strand.
AACTTAATACCTGTACACACGAGCATGCAGAAAAGCCACAGTATAATGCATGGGGAGATTGCACAAATGCAAAAATACCAATAAAACAACCACTAACCTACCCTCAATGCATGAGGGGGTGGTTGCTGGTACTATAATTGCATTTAATTAAGGCAATACAGAATGGTGCCATAAATACAGATTTGATTTTTCCAATAGGAAATTTACTAATGGTGCCTTCTACAGTAGCATGAACCCAAAACAAGCAAAAAAGACCTTTTTGACACTCAATAAAATCTTAAAGACAAAATTCAGATTTGAAATATTTTTTTTTTCAATAGGACATTTCCTCCTCCTTCATCACTGCTGGGAACTGCTGCCGCCGCAGAGTGTCTAACGCTTGTTCCAGTAAATATATGACCACAATAGTCATGCTGACAATGCCATTGTCCTGACTGACCATTTTGGTGATGTCTTTAAAACTGTCAAGGATGGTGCAGAGATCCTTCACCTGCCTCCACTTTCTATGGCTCAACACCCCGAGGTCTGCACCACTGCTCATCCGGCCATGCAACACTTCACACTGCATAATGACATTACGCTGCTGCCACAATCGCTGGAGCATGTGGAGGCTGGAATTCCAGCATGTTGCCATGTCAACAATGAGACGATTGACAGGGAGGCCCAGATGACACTGCAAAGCTGTAAGTCGTGCGCCAGTGCAGGGACAGCTTTTCTGGAGAAAAAATGCCTGCTCGGCATCTTATATTGGGGGCATGCATGGGTCATGATGTGGCAGAACCCATCTGTGTCCACCAGGCGGAAAGGCAACATTTCCAAGGCCAACAGCCTGGCAATGCCGACATTCAGGCTTTTGGTTTTGGGATGGCTGGGGAGAAAGTGTTTCTTATGCTCCCACACCTGGTACACAGAAGGCTGGCTGCCGGACTGGTCACTGTGCAGTGTGCAGACTCTTGGAAGCGGAAGGTGTAGGTCAGGGGTCCTCAACTCCAGTCCTCAAGGCCCACCAACATGTCATTTTTTCTGGTTTTCCTTAGCATTGCACCGGTGATTTCATTATTATCAGTGCATTCTGTGGGAATTTCTGAAAAAAATGAACTGTTGGTGAGCCTTGAGGACTGTAGTTGAGGAGCCCTGGTGTGGGCTGTGTTGCTGGTGGTGGGAACCGGCCGACAGTGTCTGGCACTGGGGATGGTGCTTGCTCATGCTGCTCTGGCACATCGGCAGCTGAGGACTGCTTGAGCTTGGAAGTGGCAGAGGAGGAGGAGGCAGAAGAGGTCACAGTGGTTGGAAGCTCAGGACCTGTTTGGCCTTTTTTCTCCAAGTGACTCTTCCACAACAATTTATGCTTCACATGCATGTAGCTGTTCATGCTGGTGGTGCTTAAACTCTTTATATCCTTTCCTCTACTGACGCGTCGAAAGCAAATCTGGCATATGACATCAGTCGGTGAATCTGAGGCTTGATCGAAAAAGGCCCAGGTTTCACAGGTCCTGGACCTCTTCCACTGTGAAAACCTAGTAGCGGTGCTCCCGCTGCCACCACTGACTATGGCTGGCGGAGTAATGTCAGAAGACTTGTGCAACCGCCCTCTCCCTTTCTCAGGCTGGACCCACACTGACACTGCCCCATCATCCTCCTCCTCCACTGATGATGCGCTCACCAGCTGCTGCTAAAAAGACCACGTTGAATTTGCAATTTCATCATCATTATCATCACAGGTGACTTCCTGTTCCTTACAGTCTACATCCTCAAGCTGCGGGCTAGAAGTCACAGGCACTGCGAGGCATTGCTGAGCACTCGGGATTCCTGTCGACGGACCAGCTTCCTTCTCCTCCTCTGAGGGCATCAGCGATTGGACGTCAGAGCAGACAAAATCATCCTCTTTGGCCTCTTGATCATTTGAAATGCCTTCTGAAGCCAACCACATTGTGTCATCAAGGAGCTCTTCGGAATATGGATTATCTAGAGCGGTCTGCATATTGGGTGACATTTGGCCCGTGTTTGCTTCAGGTTTGACTGATAATGATGATGATGACATTTGTGCCTGTACCTGAGAGTAAGAGGAGGTAAAACCGTTGGATGCCGGGTATGTTAACCACTGAAGAACAGATTGGCGACACTCTTCAGTACTGAGATTCATAGGGAACCGACCAAGCAATGACAGGCCTGATGATTAGAGATGGGCGAAATGATTATAACGAAGTGGAATTCGTTAATTTCAGAAAAAATTGGGTTGGACGAAGTCGAACTTTGGGGGACT